>CM034147.1:856952921-856975825 GCA_019776745.2 Taxus chinensis
AAGAATGTCCACCCTTTCAATATCCCACCCTAGATTTAAAGATTCAATTAGAGAGAAGAAGAAGAGAAGAAGCGAGAATTTAGGTCTAGACCAACCATTCAATAATGCCTTTACAAATCACCCCCAAATCCCTCTTACTACATCAACCACTGGTTTGGCGCCTTGATGGAAGAAGAAATAGTGGACATACGAATCTGATCCATTTGTTGGGTAGATGGATTCCACATTGACAGCCCCTAAAGAAAGAACTGTTTCTCCATTTTCCCGTACCTAACCTTTGAAAATTAAAAGTTGAAATCTCCATGGCATAGACGAGCCAAGATCTTTTTTCCAATGTGTCAGATTTGCCATTTATCAAGCTTGAGTCCAAAATTTGCCCTTTGAAAGTTTGTATCAGGTCTGTACAAATTGGTGGGCAAACAAAGTTGAAAAAATGGTCTCTCTTTTTAATATGTGGCACAACATATTAGGGAAAATATCATGCTTGGGGGTCCTGATCACCTTTTTTCCCCTTTCCACCACAATACACAAAACTTGAAAAACCCCCTAGCCCCAAACTCTACTTGGATAGGTGGCACCCTTTTTTTGGATGGTCGGGTGCACTTGAAATTTTACTCTGTGGCCTTTTTGTCAAAAGGAATATGTTTCACCTTTTCCCTTCCTCCGATCTCCCGCTTTCCTTGACTCAGGCTCAATGCTGATTTTTCATTTGGTGGAGTTTGTCAATCAATTTTGCAAATTTAATCTTTTGGATAACCAGGGCAAAAAACAACTTTCATCCCAGATGCCTGCCCAACTTTCCTTGACACGCTTCAGTCTTGCACTCATTGGACACCCTATCTCATTCTACTTTGTATTAGCAGCCATTCAGACACTGGCCAAACCTCTGACATCCTGGCTCTAATGCATTGACTAGTTCACCAAATCTGTCCCTTTTTTATCCTGGACCGTGGTGGCAACCATGCTCACCTTGAAACCGAGAATCAATTTTTCCTTTGGCGGAGTCATCGAGTTGACACCTTTGTCCCTCCACTGCTCTGTGGCCCTTTTTAATGGTCCTTCTTACTTGTTGGACTTTGAGCTATGCGGCAGCTTGCGATATTTGGATTTGTGGCCTTGGGACTAAATCTTGGCGATTCGCACACTAACCTTGAAATATTCCTTACATACTTTTAATACTTAGCCATTTTGAGGTCCTGCCATATCTTTTCTTAGTGACTCTGTTATGACCATTTTCTACATAGGGATTCACAAGTTTGAGTCTTTGCCTTGGCTCCTATTTTAGATTTGAGATGAGTTTGACTACGTCCTGACACCCTTCTCTTTAGCTTTGAATACTTTACCATGCCCCTGTACTTTTTGGGACTCTAGACACATGGAAGCCTATGCCAATTCTTGGGGCTTCCCTTCTTATATTCACCTTTGGAGAAGCTTTGCATAGACAATGGTGTATTTCGCTACCATCTCCTATTATCTTCGTCACTTTTGGCTCTTTCTAATGGTCTTGATTTGAAAAACTTTAAAACTTTACCATTTTTCCTTTCTGTTGTTGTCCCTCTATACACCCCCCTGTCTATTTTGACCTTGTTTATTCCCATTGTTGATTCTATTTTGTAACGTTGAAAATGAATTTAGACATTGGGAATGACTTGACAAAGCCATTTCTTTCACATAGGTCATTATATTTCTTAGACCACAACCACTCCATTAGTGAATCCTTCTGAGATATATTTACAAGATCTTGAACAAGTTTTCCCTAGGTTCCCTACTAGTGCAAGTCATGTCGATCCAATATTTGGCCTAGGGGTGAATATTTATAACCAATTTTTGTGCTCCAGGGTAATCTTCCTGCTAAAAAACTGAAAAGACCAGTTACCTCCGTCACTCTCCATTACGTATGGAGTTAAAGAGGGACGGTCTGATATCTGATTCTACCTCTGATTCAAATGAGCTCTGACCATTTGCACACTCTCATTTTCATAAGAAACTATAAACGAAGGTTTTCTTAGATTAAGAAAAATGTTCGACCCGGGGCCTTCATCTACCGCTCTGAACAGACTACATAAGAGAATGGAAACAACCCACAACTATAGATACAAAATTTTTAATCATACATTCTCTTAATAGAAAATGAAAAGCTGTAAAGCACTTAGGATAAAGCAACCTAAATACAAAAAGACAAGTGCACAAACAGTTAAAGGAAAGAGGAACTACTAATATCATAAAAGTTGAGAACTTCCCCTTCATATAAGTGTTTTAAGATAGATTCCATTCACATGCAATTTGAACCCTTCACCCTCCAAGGACAATTTAGAACAAATTCTACTTTTACATCTGTGACCATGTCGGTGCCACTCAAATGGCATCGAACTATAATGCCTTCTTGTTTTGCTCGATCTCCATCCATTTCAAAACTAGGTCTCTTCCTGGAAGGTCCTTTTTTTTTGCCTTCTTTTCAAAGCTTACTTGATTTAAATCCCTAATTATTCCTTTTCTTGGAGCGCATGCTCTTTAGTTTCTTTAATCCTATCAGTTCTGCGGACTTGGCCTCCATCGGGTCAATTTTTCGACATCTCTATTTTGTTTCACGAGCTCTAATGCTGGCAACTCAATTGAATATTGGAACACTACCACCTCTTTCACATAGAAAATTTGATGGAGAGCTGCTATAGATATCTTGAGTTTATCCTATCAGCCCATAAGGGCAATTTGAGTTTTTGTGTCGTGTTTCTCTGATTGTCATCACGATTTTTCTGATGACTTCTCAGGTTCTTATTGTGGACTCAGTTTTTTCCATTACGGTTGAGGGTAGATAAGTTTGGGAAGTGCTCAATAGTCCGCTATAAGTAATAGCAGCCGCTCTATGAGCTTGAACCTTTGAATGCCAATGCATTTTTTGATATAATTGGGGCTACACTACAAATCTTATTTCCCTATCCTTGATAGAAATCTAAGATATAAACTCTACTTCCTTTATGCCACTGCCGCTGTCCACGGGTAAATAAGTCTTTTGTTTTTAGAATCCATTTGTTCCTTGGCTTGAATTTGGATTGATGACTCTAATGAAGTCCAATCCCCATTGGCATGAAAGGTGATCAATTAAATTGGTGTAATGGAATGCTGCTAGCTTTTTCTTTTTCCTTTGAAGAATGCACAATTCTTGCAAAGCCTTTTAAATCCGCTAGTAGTCACTAACACTTTGGGCCAATATACCCCCCCTTCCTGATGTTGGAGTGCTGTCACCTTGGAGAAAATGGCCTCTAGGCTAATTCAACATGAAATTCTTGTAACACTCCTCTCAAACTGATTTGGTCTCAATGTATCATCAGAGAATGCCGTTGATGTCTCTTTTGAAAGAAGACACATTAATAAAACATAGGGGATGACTCTCATCTGAAATGCCTCATGTTCTCTTTCCTCATCCGAGGACACACACTGCCTTTGGAGATTGCACCCATGTATTGGGCTACAACAACGAAGTGTTACATCATCACCTTCCACAGCTTCCTTGATTATACTGTAAAACAAACAACCCCTTTTCACTGTTTTGCATTCTCTTGTTAACTAGGCTAGTTGTTCACACACCCCTTCCCACAGACCGCTTAGTGACCCTGATCATTTTTATTTTGTTTTTTTTTTTTTTTTTTTTGCTTGAGGTCTGTCCATGACGACGCGTGATCCCTCCTCCATGTTTTTCATTCATATCTTGTTGAGATGGAATTCTTTAACGCTCCACATAGGAGAACCACAATTAGATTTTATTATTTGAACCCTGCGTACAACTTCTTCATCCATTATTACTAAAGGAATTTGCTTTTTGATGAGGAGATCTCCGTCATGTCTTCCAGACCTTGACTGAGAACAGCAACTTGGTTGTTCTATAATTTCGTTATTCTGTTTGAACTAAGATTGAGAAATTGGTCCCTACCACCAACGGCAATACAGTATGAAGTATTTAGAGAAATCACATCCCTGGAATTCAAGAGAGTATTGAGGCTTTGATATGCTTATTCAATGGCCTCAAATCTTTGCCTTTTTCCTTCAACAAAGTATCCACATGATGCCTAATATTTCTTCAACATCCAACGTTATTGGCTTTAACAAGGCAACACAGTGGTAAAAACTTTCAAAACAAATTGATGTTTTTCCCAGGAAGCTTAAGAGCTTTCTGTTTGGCTTGACAATGGTATGCCTTATTACTTCCACTCTCCCATTCACTTCCTATCCTTCCTTGAATAGAATGATAGGCCTAGAAGCATACTCTCAATGGGGCCACGAAATTCATTTTTTAGGTTTCCATTGATTCCCAAAATTCCTGCCATTCTTCAACACTTCCCTTAGGTGGGAAAGGGTTTCTAACTGCTTTTGTTTGAAAACACCGACAATGTCATCCAAATAATCAATACTATTTTGTTGATCAACGCCTTGAATGCCATATCCATTCCCCTTTGGAGACGTGTCTTTGCATTAGACAGTCCAATGGAATTTTTTTTTTCGTAGGATAGGTTCCCCATTTGGCGTTGCCAGATGTTTTTAACTGATCATATTCTTTCATCATGATCTTGGTTATAAAGCCCTGAGTAGTAGCCATCGGGGGAGAATCCCTCTTACTAGACCTACTGAAGTATATACTCCATTGAAGTGAGTGGGGTTAGTGTCTTTGAGGGACCTGTTAAGTCTCGCAAATCTACCACAACCTCATCTCTCCATTTTTCTTCCTGGCCTGGGACCATTTTTGTAACCCATCTTAGTGTTTGATAGAAATATATACTTTCCTCTATTAGCTTGTTCACCTCTTTCTTCATCATAGGCTCAATTTGTGGGTTTGATTATTCCTCTACTTTTACCTAATAGTCTCAACCCTGGATCTAGTTTTATTTTCTCTTGTCTAGCTTTTGGATTGAACCTCTTAGGTATTCCATAGCGGCAACAAATAAATCTAGAAGAAATTCTTGGAAAAGTTGTATGAATTCATACCTTTCTTGCTAGTGGCCACTTTCCATTTGAAGTGGTTTTTGGGTTTTCTCCAACTGTGATTGGCTTTGAATCGTCTCGCTTTGTTTGTAAATGTTGCCTTCTTCCTCTTTTCTAACTAATCATTAGGATTGACAATAGACTCAAATGTCACTAATCCTTTAACGGAGCTAATTGTATGCAGTTTTACTGTTTGATTCCCGTATTTTTGCTCTAATCTGCTTTTGATTTCTAGCTGAAAATTCAACTTCTTCTTGCAAAAAATTAATGTTTTGCTAGTCATTCACAAACACTTGCCAACATGTGTTGTTATCTGGCACTGCTGGCCTCACAACTATAAGGATATGTGGTTGTTCTTTGTCTCTTTTGATGTTGTCAACCACATCAAACGTTGCTCCAATTACTGAAATCCTATCAACAACTTCATTCTCCTTCCTGGGTATGGACATAATTTTGAAGGCCTCGAAATCCTCCATGCGATCCCATACCATACTCTTTTAGTTCTTGAGAAGGTCATTCTTGATAGCATTAAGTCCTTTGACTTGATTGGTAACCAGTTCACTGTCACTAAACACTTGCAAGTTCTTGATTTCTAGCTTCCTTGCCCAATGAAGACCATGGATGAAAGCCTCTTATTTAGCAGTGTTATTTGAGAAAGAAAACTAAATCTGAAGGCTGAATAATATTTCATACCTTTAGGGGACACAATCATATCCCCTCCTCTAGTTCCTTGCCTACTCCTTGAGCCATCAAAGAACAATTGCCATACCTCATTATCATCTTTATATTTTTGGTTAATTAGATCAGGAAGAGGATGATTTTATTCATGTAGACAGTGGACACGTAGATTAGATTCTTCCATCTACATATAGGGGTCAAAATAATGTCTCTTATTGGTGCACTTATTAAGATTTAAGTCTGGGATACATCCCACCTTGGATCTGCTTCACAATTCGTAGGAAGTCTTCTTGATCAAAAGCTGAGCAGTTGGATAGGCACATAAGATTGAATATGATAATCAACAATGGGCTCAGATATGATCATGGCCTTTTCCCCATACCTAGTTCTAAAGAATATATGTGACCAATCAACAGATAGATAGCCTCCAATTTTGGTAGTGAATTCCCTAGAAAAATACAGAGCAAAATGTGTTGGTAAATCTATGAATGATACGTTCTGCAA
The DNA here is from genome assembly GCA_019776745.2 of Taxus chinensis. Classification (NCBI taxonomy): domain Eukaryota; kingdom Viridiplantae; phylum Streptophyta; class Pinopsida; order Cupressales; family Taxaceae; genus Taxus; species Taxus chinensis. Next base: position 856,959,078 of record CM034147.1, read on the forward strand.
AATAGTCACATTGGTGTAGGCATCCAGTGTGAGGCTTAGATCCTTGATGATTCGAATAGTTTTCACTGCTGTCCCGTATAATTACACTACCCCTCTAGAGACGACTTCATATCGGAGACTGAGTTGATCCGCTATTTGCTTGGGAATTACAGAACTACTTGCCCCAGAATTGATCATACAATTATGCACCAATTTTTGTCCTATACTCAATGAAACATAAAATGGAGGAGGTCTTAGGTTATTACCTTATTATTCTGATGGTTTTCCCCCATGTTGAGGCTGTATTTGTAAGCAATTCTCTTTCTGGTTAGGGGTGTGATTTGAACTTGACCCAATTCTAATAGCAAGTCTTGCCCAATAGATCCCTCTACCCTCGAATGGCCAGTGACTGCCCATAGTGAAATGTTCACACTTGTCCTCTTCATTTTCTCAATGATATTAAATGGACTGTCTTTCTTTTGCCCCTTCCCAAGAACATTTTTTTCTTATACATGGGTTGTTTCAACCAGTGCTGGAGTGGATTTGGAAGGTGGCCTAGATTGGTTCTGTATGTTGGGAGTTATATTTGGAGTAATAGAACCTTGTGGAATGATGTAAGGTTAAGGGTTACTTGAGTTTAGTGATTGGCCTTCTCCAATATTTCTCTTTTTGGACTGTGTATTGACAGCTACACTTTGGGAAGGGAATTGATTCATCCCATAGAAGTCATCATCTTACCAATTGACAAGCATAATTTCACCTGGGGGTCCCTCTTGTTGAGCTCCTTGCTACTGATCTCCTTCTTGGCTATGTTCCTGTGACACCACACTAGTTTACACCATCTAGGCCTGATTTAGTGCACCATTAAAACACATTGATTGGTTATGTGGCTGATTGCATGGGAAACACCAATCATATTCCTTTGCCATATTGTTCTATGCTAGAACCAATACCCTTGATGTTGAAGTTGTATTTGGATCATATGGTCTGAAAGGTCTAGCAGCTTGAAGTTGTCCTTTGTTTTGGCTCTGATTTACATTCTGAGATGTTGGTTTTTTTTATGATACTAGGGTCTAGCCTGATACTGATCCAGAGGATGATATGGCATGGAACTTTGAGGTTGTTGCATTTTGATGGTTACTAACTCATTCCCTAGGTTCTAAAGTTGTTTCATGTCTTCATGGAGTTCCTTAGAGGTGCTAGATGATGAAGTGGAGGATTCATCTAAGCTTTGACTCCTGGGAGTAGGTACAGGGGCTAACGTGGGTGTTTGGATGGTATCTGGGATTCCTACCTCAGGGTATAGAGGCATGGATGGTCTAGGAGTGATTTTTCTAGCCTGAATCAAATGGTTCTCAGCCCATATGGAAAGGCTATAGGTTGTATGTAAGGTTGTGCGCCCATTGATTAAATCATCAAAGAAACATCAGAATTTAAAGCCCTAAGAAAGTATAAGAATGCACCTTCATTAGTGGGCTTTACTATTGTTGGAATCCTATCCTAGGTCCACTACAATCTGAGGTTGAAGTCTGTCAGCTACTCATTTGGGGCTCTATTGATTGTTATTAGTTTCTCCAACAAAGATAAGTTATCACCTTTTTCCCAAAACTGGTCATGAAGATCCATACACAGTTGGTTATAATTTTGAATAGAGCCTACCTCAAGGCTGCTGAACCATTGTGAAGCTTTACCTTTGAGTAAAGAGGTGAAAAAGTTGACTGTAATTTCCATCTCATTGATTTTGTGGATTGTACAGAAATTTGTAATATCTTAGACATGATCCGCAGGAGAATTATGGTTTTCCCCCAGTTAAATATGGGATGCTCTTTAATGCTACTATCGGGACGAAATTTTATGTATTCAAAGTGAGTGGGCTGCTACTGGTAAAATTGACATAAGGATTTGGGTGAGCCATCTTGATCATCCTGAGCACCCCTCTTGATTGAGAGAACAACTTGCTAGAATGAGGTATCGATAAAGCTCTGTTTGGTGGGGATAGAGACCTCTAGGATCTTCTTCCTCCCTTCCCTATGTATAGGGATAAGTCTAGATAGAAAAATAATCCCTCCTCTCTGGTTGTTGACTGTGTTTTTATTCTTCTCGTGAACTTTCTTAGACTACTCAAACCAATGGATTTTCTTCTTTTGGAGTGCCAAATATAAAATTTTAAAACTTCTTAAAAGTTAGGACCATAGTAAGTGCACATCAATATTATTGTGATAAGATGGAGACTTCTTTGTCCCACCAGGCATGCCAAAACTATTAGTGCAAAATCACAGCACCCCTAAATGTGGTCTATAGATCTACTTTTCTAAGGCAGAGTCATTTGGTGTGATCTGCATAACATTGAACTTTCCCCAAGTGATGCGCCCGAATTAGTAGGAACTTGACAAGGTCATAACTTGAGCTCCGGGTGTCCGTTTGAGTCTGTTTTTTTTTTGAAACCACGTGTTTTGATGAGACGAACGCAGCGGCAACCGGGCCCTACCGGTTGGGGCAAGTTTTCGACACGTTTTAGGGCCCTAAATCCGCCATCTTGAGGCCGAAAATTAGGATTTAAGTTATAGTTTGGTTTTTTCCTACTTTTGAGCATTAGTTAATTTTAGTCTATTAATTGCATTTTGAGTTAGAAAGTTGGCAATTCCTCTAATTTAGGGATGTAGAAGATGCGTGGCAATTTCTGTGCCCGTAGGAATAAGCATGCGAACTTACTAAGAATAGCAGGTTCTAGTAAACTGCTAAAAATAGTAATTTCCGCCACCTAGAGTAGATTTAGTCAGAGTTAGCAGAGTTTACTTGGAAACTCGAGTTGGGAGTTATTTTCCTATTTAGGAAACATTGTAATTCATTATTGGTTAACGAAGAAGGAGATCTATTTTCTTTTTGAGTTCATTTTATTGCAGTCTATCTGGTTGTTCTTATTTTGGCTGCATTACCAAGGTGTGGGACTTGCAAGATGGAAAAGCTCTACAGATTAAAGGATGGTTCTTATTCCTCTTTTTGGGTGCATACATGTGGACTTGCAGAGGATCTATTTCTATACTTAATCTATAATTTTCCAAGGAGACAGGGATTAAAGATATATAAGAAATAAGAAATAACTAAACTACAAGGTGATGCACCATAGGAATGATGAACACTAGTTTTGCTGATAAACACAAACCAACAAAATACATACAATAATCAAGCACATACAACCAGGTTTTTAATGAAAGACCAAATACAAGAAAAAAATATAGAAAGTATCTAGATTCGATCAAAAATGTGTTTTATTGCTCTACAAATTAATACAATGCATTACAAAATAGTTAGGAGGCAAGAAACATATTGAAATTTTAATGGAAGGCCTGAACTCCACAAATCCCTTTACTAGAAAGAAAAGGGAGCCTGCAAAACAAAGAATGTCCAACCCTTTATAATGAATCCTGCCCCTAAATTTATAGATTCAATCAGAGAGAAGAAAGAGAGAGAGAAGCGGGAATATTAGGTCGAGAATCAACCCACTACCGTTAATGCTTGTTACGAAATCTGCCCCCAAATTTCTCTTGACTGCATCAACCACTGGTTCGGCAGCTTGGTGGAAGAAGAAATGGTAGAATAGATCAAATCTGATCTGGTTGTTGAGGAAAATGGATCCTGCATTGATGGCCCCTAAAGAAATTTTCTCCATTTTCATTTACCTAACCTCTACAAAATTAAAGGTTCAAATCTCCATGGTATAGACAGGGCCAAGATCATTCCAATGGTGTCAGATTTGTAATATTTTGAGCCCTAAGTAGAAATATATGCTACTTCAAAGTTTCTATCAAGTCCATATAAATGGGTGGGAAAATAGTTTGAAAAATGGGTCTCCCTTTTAATATGGGGCACATGCTAGCCAGATTAGGGAAAAATTGGGCTTGTAGTTCCGTGATTATCCTTTTTCCCATGGCATTAAAGCTCTGCTTGGATACGTGGCACCCTTTTATTGACTGCGAGGAGGTGTGCTTCAAATTTTACCTTTATGCCTTTTTATGAAATGGAAAATTTTAACATTTTCCTTCGACTCCCCCGCTTTCCTTGACTCAGGCTAAAATGCTGACTTTTTCCTTTAGGCGGAGTTGTGGCCCATTTTGTAACTTTTGTCCTTTTGGTATAACAAGGGGCAAAAAACCAACTTCCCCCTAACACCATACTTTCATTGACATGCATTGGTCTTGTGCTCGCTTGGAGACCCTCTCTCTATTCTATCTTTTAATTAGCACCATTTAGACACTTGGCAGCCTCCACCGACCAGGCCTATGCATTGACTATTCAACTGACTCTATCCCTTTTCGAGACTGGACATGTGGCGGAATCGTGCTCGCTTAAGAGCTCGGCTCAAAATTTTCCTTTGGAGGAGCGTCAAGTTGACACTCATCAGCCTCTGCTAGTCTGTGGATTATTCAATGGTCCTTCTTACTTTTTGGGACTTTGGGGTACATGGTGAGCTCACGCTCATTTGGGTTTCCACCCTAGGACTAACTCTTGGAGATGTGCCACACTTACACTTGGAATTCTCTTCTTACACTTGGAGAGGCCCATCCAATATTCCTTATAACTCTGTTTGACCATTTGCTACGTGGAGGGTTGGAGTATGTTTAAGTCTCCACCCTAGGCTCCCATTTCAAATTCACATCGAGTTAACACCCATCACCTTCTTCATTAGTTTGAAGACATTTCAACAGCTTCGAGACTTTTTGGGATTCTAGATGCATGGAATCTTGGTGAAAGTTTGGGCTTCCCTTCTTAGATTCATCTTTAGAGAAGCATCGCGTAGACACGTGGTTCTTTCCGCTGCCTCCTTTATACTTAGTCAATTTTGGGACTCTTTCTAGAATAGTCTTGAGCCTGAAAAACTTCAAAACTTCACCATTTTTTCCCTTTCTTGCTCTTAGTTCCTCTGCGGTAGTGCCCCTTCTATTCTAACCTTGCTATTAAACTGTTAAGTGTAACTGTAACTTAAAAAATGGATTTAAGACATGGAAACAACGTGACAGAGTTGTTTCTTTCACATATGGTCATTTAATCTTTCTCAACCCCCTATCACTCCATTATTGAATCCTTTTGAGATCTATTTACAAGACCTGAATGAGTTTTCTCATGTTCCTTCTATGCGGGGTCATGTCGATCCAATATTTGGCACGGGACAAAATATGGATAACAATGACCTCCGACAGCATCGGTTACAGTGGCTAAGTATTAGAGAAGATTTCTAGATCTACTCCAGTATGTTGATTACATGTAGGATGAGCAGGTACAAATCCAAAGATTCATCTGGGGCTTTAATCTTGACATTGGAGGTGCAGTTCAGTTCTATTGTCCACAGACATTAGCTGAGGCCGCTGAGAAGGCCTATATAATAGAGGAGACTTGGGGAAAGACCCAGTAGGCTAGAGACTGAGTCTAGAGTCACATCCATTAGATGTAGGATGGTAGATCGAGGGGGTCAGTACCTCCTCCTTGTCGTGGACAGGGTTCAGAATGGTCATCTTTTAGACCACAGCAAGCAACAACAATAGTAACAATCCCTTCCAACTTATAGACCTCCACAAAGATTTTATGCACAAAGGGGTTAGAGTATGGGGTGTCCTCCTAGGGGTCCCATTAGGACATAGGGAGCACCTAGAGCTTAATCAGTAGGAGCTTTCAAGTAGAGACCACAACAGGATCATCAAGATCCACACCACAGACCTCTAGAGTACCTACTGGACTTGCTACACATGGGAGGGGATCAAACAACTATTTTGGTTATGGCATTGATGGAAATTTTTTGAGAGACTTCCCTCAGAACCCTAATAACAAGGGTAAGAAATAGATCTCAGAGCCTACTATTAGTGACATGGGGCGCAGTCATCAGATCCATACAATGGTCTAGAACTGCTAGGTTGAGCATCAAAGTACCATGATTGAGAACACATGAAGCATTACTGGTATTCCTACCTTCATTTAGTTTGATTTTGGTTCTTCAAATTCTTTTATTGCACCATCTTTTTTATAGTGATGCAAGGTAGTGATAGTTAGGTAGGGTCGTATTTGGGATGTTGAGATGGCTTTGGGATCCAAGATCTCAGTGGAATCCTTAGTTAAGGATTTTGTAGTGGATTTGGAACCTTTCACCACTACCTTGGATCTTCGTATCCATCCGTTGGGCTCTTATGGACTCATCTTTGGCATGGACTAGTTATCTGCACACAAAGCTAGAGTGGATTATTACCGCAAGATCATATCTTGTACAAGCGATCTAGGAGTTGAGGCAGTGATAGCTGGTGTTAGGAGACCTGTTTCTATTCACACCATCTCTTCTATGCAACTTAAGCGGCATGTGTACAATGCAGTTCTTAGATGTTTGTTGTCATAGTTAGTGACCGATCAGAGGATGGGTCTAGTGGACCATTGTTAGATGACCATCCCATTTTGAGAGAGTTTGTTGATGTTTTTGCAAGGGAGCTACCAGGATTACCTCGCCCACGTGAGATTTACTTCCATATAGATCTAGTTCTAGGAGAAAAGCCTATCTCATGAGCACCTTACTGAATGAACACACCATAACTCTGTGAGCTGAAGTTGCAGCTAGAGGACCTTTTAGAGAAAGGCCTAATTAATCCTAGTGTATCCCCTTGGGGTGCACTGGTGATTTTTGTGAAGAATAAGGTTGGATCCTTGCGGTTGTGTATTGATTACCACTAGGTGAACAAGGTAATTATAAAGAATCATTATCCACTTCCACGCAAAGATGATTTGTATGATCTGAGGAAGGGAGCCATAATTTTCTCTAAGATTAATCTTAAGTCAGGCTACCATTAGCTGAGGATTGCAGAGGTGGATATTCATAAGACCACTTTTCGTACAAGATATAGACACTATGAGTTCACAGTGGTTCACGTTGGTTTGAGGAATGCCGCCACAGTTTTTCTAAGTTTGATGAATGGAGTATTCAAGACTTTCTCAGATTTCTTCATGTTCATCTTCCTTGATGACATTTTTATTTACTCACATACGCATGAGGAGCACGAGGGGCACCTTCACCAGGTTCTTCAGTGTCTTCATGAGAAGAAACTTTACGGGAACTTGGAGAAGTGTGCCTTCTTTTAGACAGAGTTACAGTAGTTGGGCCACATCATTTCTGGGGAAGGTATTGCAGTCGATCCTTCCAAGATTAGAGCTATTATGGATTTTCCATCACCCACTATTGTGACATAGGTACGTGGCTTCATGGGACTAGGAGGTTAATACAGGAGATTTGTTCAGGACTTCTCTTAGATTACACACCCAATTACTTCCCTTCAACAGAAAGGGAAGAAGTTTGTTTGGTCAGATAGATGAGAGCAGGCCTTCAGGACACTGAAGGACTGCCTCACGACAACACCCATTCTTACAGTGTCCAATCCACAAGGTGATTTTTTCATATGCACATAATCTTATTTGGAAGCACTTGGAGGTGTTTTGATGTAGGAGGGTAGAGTAGTGGCCTTTGAATCTCATAAGCTCAAAAAATATGAGCTCCATTACCTGGCTCATGATCTTGAGATTGCGGCAATGGTTCATGCCTTGGTTCTATGGAGACACTTTCTTATTTTTCAGAGATTCAAACTCACGAGAGATCAGTTGAGTCTTTCTCACCTCTTCACATAGCCCAATCTCAACGCTCGTCAGTGGTGTTGGATGGAGTTGCTTTGTGAGTATGATATGGAGATAGAACATGTGAAGGGGAAGGAGAATGTGGTTGTAGATGCTCTTAGTAGATGGAGAAATGTGGTTATGGCCACTTTAGTGGGAACATATTTTTAGAGTAGCATTCTATAGCAGCTTCCTCTTGTCAACTTCTACACTATAATGAGTCCTAGAGACCCCCTTGAGGGTAAGTTTGATGGTTTCTCATTAGAGGAAGATGGAATTTTAAGGCACAGAGGTCAGATTTATATTCCCAAAGATGGAGGCTTGAGGTAGGACATCTTGATAGAGGCACATTGTGCACCCTATTCAGCCCATCCTAGGGTGAGGAATATGCACGCTACTTTGAGACAATTATATCACTAGAGAGGAATTTGTAGAGATGCAGCTTAGTTTTTTTCATGTTGTTAAGAGTACCAGAAAGTGAAGTTCAAGCATCAGCATCCAACTAGACTTCTTTTTCCTCATGCTATACGGGAGTGGAATTGGGACACCATTTCCATAGACTTCGTTATTGGGCTACTGATGTCGAGATATCACCACAACACCATCATGGTCATGGTGGATAAATTGACAAAAATGGCTCACTTTTCTCTGGTGAATACCGCTTATACAGCTAGTGCAGTGGCACGGGTTTATCTAGATGAGATTATCAAGATTCACATGATTCCCCGGAAGACAATTTGTGACCGTGATCCCTTGTACACTTCCCATTTTTGGACTACCATGCAGCATGCCCTTCGGATAAGGATCAATTTCAGTGCAACATATCACCCTAAGAAAGATGGACAAACTAAGCGAGTGAATCAAATTTTAGAGGATATGCTCAGGATGTATGTTATGGATCATGAGTCAAGATGGGACAAGTACCTGTACTTGGTGGAGTTTTCCTATAATAATATTTTTTAGTGTTCTACAGGCATGGCTCCTTTTCAGGATTTGTATGGCAGAGAGTGCAGGACACCTCTTAGATGGGACAGGTTAGAGGACATGGCTTCTCTTGGACCATATTTGTTATAAGACATGGAGTAGTAGGTGGTTTTGATTAGATAGAGACTGCAAGAGGCTTATGACAGGAAGAAGAAGTATGCAGATCAGCATAGGATTGACCATAGTTTTGATGTAGGTATGAAGGTGTTCCTCTGTGTTAGGCCACATAAGACTCCTATCCGCTATGGAAAGGGTTCTAAGTTAGCTCCTATATTTGCTGGTACTTTTGAGATCTTGGAGCGTATCAGCCCTTTGACCTACCGTCTAGCATTGCCATCTATATTGTCTCGCATACATGATGTGTTTCATGTTTCAGTCCTGAGGAGATATATTGTAGATCCTTCTCATGTGCTGGATTGGACATCATTGTAGGTGCAAGATCAAGGGTAGGTGATGGTGGACCCCATTCACATTATAGATCATAGGACCCTGGGCCTTCGAGGTAGAGAGATTGATCAGGTGTGAGTGCAGTGGGACAGATGTGATAAGACTATAGCTACTTGGGAGGATTCTACATTGTTATGAGCTCAGTTTCCCCATCTGTTCCATTGACTTCCAAGAGGAAGTTGAGTCTAAGCAGAGGAGGATGTAGTGCCCACTTCCCTTTGACACCTTTGACATTGATCCTGATACTGCTGACTATATTATGGACATTGTTATAGTTTTGATTTAGTATTATGTTATATGTTAGATCACAAATTATTCTTGATTTTGGTTCATATCTGATGCATGGTGTTTATTAGAGACATTTTTAGATATTGATGTTGATATAATGTTTGACATGGTTATATTATAGATGTTTTTTGGACTTGTGATATTTGGATATTTTGAGTAGACCTAGAAAATGAGAATTGAATTAAAGTTGATGATCATATAGTTGTGGATGAAATTGTAAGTGATACTGCTGATTGTCTTGACGATTGTTATGATGCACATATATATTTATGATATTGAAATTATATTTATATTAATTTGGATGTTTTGATATGGCCATGTGGTCAAAGGAGGTATTTTTATTTTGAAGGTTTAAAATATCACAACAAACATCAAGGGATTGGAGACCAACCACTTTTGAATTCTAGATGAATGCAACAAGGTTACCATGGCAACTGTATTTTTGTGTGTGTGTTTGATTGGGTTAGTAATTCCCATTGGGGGGGTCACTCTTAAATGTGACCAAGGGATTTTATGTATTTTCTTTTATTTGGTTCCTTTGTTAATGCTTGCATGTGTTTATTTTGTGGTGCATTGACCCCTTTTATTTTTTACTAAATGGTGTGTTTGGTATTATGAGTAATCATGTGGTTAAGATAATTAATTAAAATATGTCTTAAGAAATTAATTAATAGAGTTTTGGCCTTGAATTAAAATGTTGTAAGAAATGTGTAAGAGATGTGTAAGTTGATTTTGGAGTAAGAAACACTTCATCTTCTTGAAATTCGAATTTGTCCTTGGAGGTTAATTTTGGAGGTTTGTGGGACAAGTTACACATGTCCCATACCTCTTCAATTTTTATACGAACCTTACCTATGGTTGGAGAGTTAAATTTAGTCCTTCTTTATGTATTTTTGTAAGTAAAGTTGAATGTTCTAATTGCACTTTTCTTACATGTTTTAATTTCAGTCCTTTAAAGTGTGGGTTTGATTTGAGTGTGTAAGTAAAACTTTCATATTTTCACCCACCTATTGATTATGCATTGGAGAATGAAGTTGACTTGGGTGTTTGAGTTGAGGATGTGTGAAGTGGCATCCTACATAGATCCACCTCATCCTCTTCCCTTCCCTCTTCTATAAATTGGAATTCTTTAGCTTGTTTTTGGGTTGTTTCATTTTTGCATACTCCATTTTGGGCGACTTATTTTTGTTTGGAGAGCTCTTGCTTTTGACAAGTTTGAATATTTTTGAATACTTGTGCTTGGCTGATAATTTTTTGGATTGCTTGCATTGGAAGACCTTGTTGTTTTGAATTTGGAACAAACTCAATTATGGAGAGGTAGGATCTTGGCTCTTGAAATGCTCTTTTTTTCCTTTTATGAATATGTAAATGAATGAATGTTATTGTTGTGAATGTTTTAGCACGTTTGTGGGTTGTTGGATAGATGGCCTAGGAATGGTGTAGGAAAAGACTATGGGGTATAATTTTTGGGAGGCATAAGTGTTTTTGGGGAGGTATAAGTGTGGAGGAAGTTGGAATTTGGGTTCCACCTTACAAAGAAATAACTTGCTTTTCTTTACTTGTTATGGGGTGCCATAAGATGTTGGGGAGGGCAATAAGGAAATGTGAGAAATAAGGGGTACTTAGGGGAGGCATAAGGGCATGTCAGGGTTTTGAAATGTTATATTTTGGTGGTTTGTTCTAGGTGGTGATACCAATTTCCCTTTGGAGGCATAAGTAACATCCCCCATAGTTTCTTGATCCTTTGACTTGCATGATGAAGCTTGAGTTTTGTTTGTTGTCTAATGTGGTTGCAAACAACATTTTGTTCTAGATTGTGTTTTAAATGTGAGTTTTGCATGTGTGTTGTGGAAGCCTATTGTTTCCATGAGTAGAAACACATTTCTTATTACATTGTGGCTGGGGCTCGAGTGCCAATGAAGAAGGATGCCTTCTCCTTTCATTAGATGTCTTGGTTGGGTGGAGAGCATGTCTTCCCCTGCCTTTTTTGTGATCAAAATGAAGGAATGATGGATTCTAAATGTTGTTATTCTGGATAAAAGGAAAGATAGTTTTCATAGTCCTTGTTGAGATTGTTATTTATTATAACTTTATTATAACCCTTTCCCACTTTGAAGTGGATGAACTTGTATATTATTTGTGATGGTATGATGTTTTGTATTGGCTATGAAATTTGTAATTCAAAATGTAAAAGAGATATACTTTGTTTTCTTTTTTTGAAAGAATGTGAAAGACATGAATTCAGTATGTTGTATTTCAAAGAATGAAAGAAAAATTTGTAAGGATATCATTTATGAATTAATAGAATGTTTTATTATTCTCCTCAAATGGCATTTTTGTATTAGAAATCTTATTTTTCAAATGCATTACGAGATCTCCATTTCAAAGTCTGGAAATACGTATGAAGAGATGTATAATGCTCTGTTCTATAGAAATGAATGTTTTCAAAAAATCTGAAGTTGTAAATTGGCATTTGAATACCTTGTTTGAATAAACTTAATAAGTCTTAGTGTTTTGGAATGAATTTATATTTGAAGTTGGTAAATGTAAACAAATCTATTTGAATTGGATCGTTGTTAGATATTTTCAAACTACAAAATGTTTTATTCAAAATGTACAGAATGACCCCTCCAGCAACAAACAATAAAATGAAATATTGAATTGAACTGAATATGAGTAAAATGACCCCAAACAACTAAAACACTTAGGAAATTTTATAGAACCTTTTAGAATCGGGTGTAAAACTTCTCACAGTCATTTTGTTGTCAAATTGAGAAATTTTGAATTGATCATCAATCAAACAAATTAACCCTTGAAATCCATCCTAAGTTTACCCAAGTGTAACCCTCCATGTCTGTTTGGCATGTTGAGAAAGGAAGGCGGTCGAATTGAACAAAATTTTATAAGTTGAATGTTATCAGTTTTAATTTTGTAAGCCTGCATAGTGTTTTTTCAAAATTTACCCCTAAAACTTTATCCAAATTACATTCTTAAGGTTTTTGTGCAAAGATAATGTCGAGAGCCTTTCGAAAGTCATCATTTGCCAAAAAAAAATTTCCCTATCAAACGTTATGGCCTTCTGAAGTTTGAAGAAGAGGAAAATCCTCTTAAACACCCGTCTTGCGTGCCTCGAAGAGGAAAAGCCTCTAGCACATCCGTCTTGCATGCCCGAATGAGGAAAAGCCTCTTGCACACCCATATTGCACACCTAAAAGAGGAAAAATCTTCTTGCATGCTCCGGAGAAAAAGAGTCTCTCCTGCATTTGTCTTGCACACCCGGGAGAACAAGAGTCTCTTCCGCACCCATCTTTTGTGCCCTGGAGAAAAGTGTTTCTTTCGAGTCCGCTTTCTGTGAACAGAGAAATTTCTTTCTGCGCCCCACAAGAAGATAATCTATCTGCGCTAAGGATGACTTTCACTCTCTTAGTGTTTTGTAGGATGATCTGATAACTGCTGGAATGGACTCTTGATTTTTTTGGGAACAGTTTGAAAAAAAAAAATTACTTAACTTAACTATACATAGGTTTTTCTTGGGTCTCAAGTGGGAGACTTTAGGTGGCATTACAGTAATGGGTTTTAGTTTGTATTGAGGTGTTGAAATGGTATTTAGATTTTTAGAGTTGCAGAAGCAATTCTAAGATGGGTGTTTTTTTTGGAGAATTTTAATGGATTTTTTTTAGTTTTAAAGGACGAAAGGGGAGAGATGAAACAAGTAATTTTTGGAAAACCAAGCAAACAAACATATTCATTCCATTAGTTTAGTAAGAGGACCACTTCTATTGTGATTTCATCCTTATTAGCATTAGGATCATGATGTTTTAAGATTTTTATACTACAATTGATCAAGTGTACCAATCAATGAAATATTGCTTGTTTGATTTAGTAATTATTATTGAAATTATAGAGACAACTGTACAAGATACACCGAAGAAGCACATCCAACTTGAAAAATTACATATTTAAAGATAATTTTAGAAGATTTGCTTGAGACCAAAGAGGAGAGGTGAAGGCGGAGCAATCAACTTGAAGAACAGATTGCTTGGAGAATTCTTATTACATTGCTAAGCAATTTATAAAACAAGGGTTCTTGTGAGCAAATTTTTATTTATGATAAAATCTTTGCTTCAGCTATGGTGGTTGTGAAACTTATTTAGGTACCTGTCTAAACATTTTATCCATATAAAACTTTTCAGGACTATAATTTATTCATAGAGGTGAGCCCTTGTGTCATTTTCATCGGCATTTTGTAATTCTTTTTCGTAGGGAATATGAGTATTTGATATGAACTTATGGATCAAACTGGGCATGCCCTTTTTTACCCAATATTTGGACTTGCTGTTTTTGATGAATGAGATCTTATCTTAAATTAACAAGTAAAATGATACAAGATAATTCACCCAAAAACACAAAGGCGGGAAGACAGCACACCCCAAAACCACGGAACAAACTAAATTAAAAAACGTTAGAATAAGAACATCCAAACACAAAACAAGCTTCACTGTTTTTAATTTACAGCTGCCATTGCGAAGTTATTGAAGAATACTATTATATTATGCCAATACACACAAAATATATATAAATGCTAATGTAAACACACATAAAATGCATGTACAAATTATTTAAGGAAAATGATTATCGCTTCAGGAAACCTCACACAACAGAAAGATGACGACCGACCCATCGTTTTATGTGCTCAATGGAAGAACAGGCCAAAAGAGAAGAAAACGAGAACTACGACAAGACCAGAGGGGAACTACGGAGTGGCACACCGCCGTGGAAGCGACGCTTGTAAGCTTTTAAGGATTGGGTGCTCTACGTCAGCATTACGTCTGCACCGCGGTGCGATGGAAGGTTGGGTTGCCTCTAGGTCTGCGTCTACGTCTACGTCTACGGGTGACATGGAAGACGGACCAGGTGGACATGGAAGGACCAGGTGCCATTAGAGGAAACAAGTGTGAAAAAACTGGGTGTGCGTTTGTAAGAATCAAAGGGCTGGGTGCCTCTGCACCTGCCTCCTCCACTGCACAAACAATCATCAGTATTATTGCAGCCAAAACTGCTGCATAAACGGATTTGGCTGCCATTCCACACCTGGTAAATTATAGTGACTAAGATGTTTCAACAAACATAAACAGAGACGAGAAACATTGTGAGTAGTGGACGACATTTATACCTTTTTCCCTGCCCCAACGGACAACGTGACAACGTTCCCAAATGATAAAAGATGTGAAAAAATATGGAAATTGGATTGGGGCCACGTTCAAGTAAAAGGAGGAAATTGGTCGGATTGTTTTTGAAAGTGCTATCTCGAAAAATTATGATTTGTTTGAAAAGGTTAACGTGAAAAATCCCTCAAATTAAGGAGATTCGTTTGTACACAATGTGCAATCTTATGTGGTAAGGCTCGGAATGGTCCACTTTTTCCGTTTTTAATTAAAAAGTGTATTTCTATTAATAGGACGTGGAAAAGATGGTGCTAATTATATAAAAAAAAAGTGGTTTGGAAGAATATCAAAATAAATTGAACATAAAAAATAGTCACTAAGGAAAAAAGTATGTTAAAAAATTACATAACATTAGTAAATACTTTTCAATCAAAAAGTTCATTAATCAAGATGCACAGTGGAAAAGTATTAGGTGGCGACAACAAATATGGATGCATTAGAGGTGATGGTGGGGAACTATAGGCTTCACTCCCCACCCAATAGTTTCACAAGGCTTTACAAGATCAGGGACTCCTTCCAACTATCAATTTATTGATTTTTTTTCTTTTTTTTACTACCGAGGTGAAATGTAAAGACAAAGATGATGGAATTTATCTAGGGGGAGTATCCAAAAACCACTGCTAGAGCCACCACCATCATCACCATTTAAGGGCGGAACATCTCGCTCACTATCACCAGTGTTAGTCCCACCACAATAAATGTGTCAAATCCCTCCTTTGCCAACCTCGAAAAGGAGAATGTCCATGAGAGTAGGGAGAGATAGGTTGTTTGTTTATACCTTTGAGTGACCATGGAAGAGTCCTGGCCCATAGCCATGTGAGGAGGAGTGGTGGTCAATAAGATCTACTGGCTTATGGCTCATAGCTCATGGCACATGACAACTATGGCTGACGAGCATATCCATATGCTCCTCCTCAAAGTGAACCTTTTCCACTTAGACATGAATTTGGAGAAACACAATGGAAATAATCAAAAAATTTACAAAACCATGTACATTTCAATGTTATTAAATAAAGCATAATCTCTTTCTTACTAAATGTGAAATAAATATCGACTTGAAATTCCTATGATAATTAATTATTGTTTGTAGGTAGCATGAATGAGTCTCCATGCTAATCATATTCTAGATGAATTATTCTAGACTAAAGGGTTTTAAATGAGGGTGGATTCATTTTCCAGATGAGTGGGGAAAATGGCAACCAAATAGGAACTTATTACTCTTTGCCTTTGTTGTAAGAGGCTAATTTGTATGAAATTCCAATATGTATTTGTGTTTCTCTAACTAAAAGTCCCTGGTAGAATATTACCAATGGAAATGAAGCCTCCCGAGTTATTAAGATTTTTCTAGTGGTTTTGAATTTCTTGGCCCAATTAAATTTCATCACTATTTAGGAATCAAATTTTTATTTACTGAGTGAATAGTAATTGGTAACCAAACGAGTTTGATACTAACTAAAAGGAGTAGCATGGGGACAATAAATTTCTCTCCAATGGCCCCTTCAAGAGGCTATAATTTGTGTAATGTTGTTCAAGGATAGAATTTTTACTTTTTAGAAATGAAAGGTTAACAATTGGCCTTTATTGAGATGGACCTTTTTTTTAAATGCATTTCCCTATAATACGACTCTTGGGGGTTGGTTTCTAATAAGAATATCACTTATGGGTTCCGTATCACTTTTTTTAAATTTTTAAAAGGATTTTAATTTAGGAACATGGAAGGGGGAGCATTAAAGATATATAAGTAAGGGGAGGACTAAATCGAATGAGAATTAAAATTTCTAGATATTTGTTACATAGTCGACACTAGGAATTAAACAATAAGACACATTCCAACATGAAACTACCATAGACCGTACCAAATTAGAAGAGAGCAATCATGATTGTATAGAAGGGTCTAGATCATACAATATGTCTAAGGAAAAAAAACTGACTCTCGTTACCCTGGTTGGTTTATACAGTTACATATTAGTTTATGAAGCACTTACGTTAGAATATCCTATATAACACTACACAGCCCCATAACTTTACCGAATCCTCCACAAAATAATAATACTATCATGTCAACCTAAACGGTGGTGTAGTTATGTCTTTTATAATCACTTCAGGTTCTATATCTCTCTTATAACATTGTGCAATCATAGACCTTCCAAGAATCCTCTACACACTAAACCCATTTCGCCTTTATGT
>CM034147.1:856986601-857111920 GCA_019776745.2 Taxus chinensis
TCAAAGTTTTTGGTATCAATTTAACCGGAATGCGTGAATGTACCCAGTCTCATTGGTCTAGAGTAGTGGGAGGGAAATGCAAAATGCCTCTCGATGATAGAGAAGGAAGAATTTGAAGAGAATGTAAAAAGCAAACTTTATGTCTGTTTCATTGATGAAGTGCCAACAGTCAGTCGACAACACCGCATGGGTATGTATCCACATCTATACCTTAGAAAATCATATAAGGACACCTCATCTGTTGGGGGTGTTATGAAAATGGTTGAAATTGCAATGCTGAAAACCTTTACAAAATAGTTGTTTCTCATTTGAAAGATGTTTGCTGGTATGACTGATTACGAAATTGCTACGAAGTTGGTATGCGTTGAGCAAATGGTGCATCTATCATGCAGGTCACTGAACAGGGCTCTGTGTTAGATTACAAACAACAGTGGCCCCATATATGCTACCAATTGACTGCAGGGCTCAAACAATGAAGTTAGCGTATAAAATGGTAAGCAACCATGAAAATGTTGCTAATTAGAAGACCTAATAAGAGAACTTCCATGCCTATATGTCAAGTAGCCCAAAGCGTTTTTCTGGAGTTCCAAAAAATTTGCAATTGGAATTACAGATGGCAAAAAAACTTCTTAAGATGTGGAGACTAGATGGATCTCTTTGGTATGAACCAGCATGCAGAGTTCGTGAGGAGTATCCTTCATTGGTTGGTTTCATGGCACAAATACCATCATGAAGTGATAGGCAAGGGACCTGTTGTTCCGTCTTAACTGATTTGGATACTTGCTTACATTGGTTGGTATTCTTCCAATGTTAAAGGAGATCAATACACTGATGAAGCAGGCACAGGGTAGATTGATCTATATTGTGGATTTTATACGGATGAGGAAAATGGTATAGTCAAAGTCGTATATATTGTATTGTTCCCAGGATAGTTTTGATGCACCTGTTTTTGAAAAATTGGAGAGATTTATTAGATCTTAAAATCCTAACACCTATTTGAGATTTAATATCCATGATCACTATGGCATCTCTGTTAATGGGAAGGAAATACCTATGCACATTTACAAAGACGTCAAGATATTACAGGATCGGAACGAGAAGATGTTCCTGTGACACGTAATTTGGTTGAGTCTGTGATAGTTGAACCAGAATAAAGCTTAAAAAAATTCAGAAACTTGTCATCAGAAATTAGGGAACGTTTCTGTAAAGATAAACTTCTGGAAGCTATGGGTGTGATGAATCCAAATTTTTGGAATACAGAAGGTGACCGTGCAGACTTTGTCAGTAAGCATTTGCCATAAATCAATGGGTACAATAATGGAATAATTTACTAAATGTCAGAGCTCAAGGGTACGGAAATCAAAGGTATATTGAATGCCGATTTATTAAAGTGTTAGTCAACCAATTTTTGTAACAACAATGAGGAACCAATATAACAATTTAGATCAACCTTCTGAAAGTGTGCTATTACAAGGCTGTGGAGAGGAATCTATCAAAGTTCTATCTACAAGAAGATATCAGTGAGTATTTTAGACTATATGAATTATGCCAGACAATGATTTTGGGGTCTGTGGAGGATGAAAGAGTTTTCAGTGCATTGTCATTTATAAAATCAAAACTGAGAAACAGGTTTGGATAAAAATATGGAAAGTTACATGAGGTGTTACGTTTCACGATACTCCCTCGAACCTTTCCGTTTGACAGAGCAATAGCATTGCGCCTGGAATTCCCTTGCGAAAGAAGAGGTGTAAATAATACAGCTACAAGTACAAATATTCCCAACCTTGAGAGTGTAATTGGCTCTTCGTCACATTCTACAGAAGACAACATCGACTTTGATGAAGCTATTGAAATGGATTGTTTCAACTTTAAGTAGGTATCTTCTTTATCTATCTTTTATCTTTATCATTAAAGATGTTACAGGTCTATATACTAAAAAGGTCAGGCAATTCACCCATCTATCTACTAATCCATTTCTCGTGTGGATTTTTTTAAAACAAAGATCTATATCATTACCAGTGGCAGTGATGATTTCACTTTAAGCAGGTATCTTTTTCCCCTTAATCGTATTGTTTGTTACTATTCATTTTTTCAGCTCTGGTTATAATTAAAGATGTTACAGGTGTATGTATTTACATTTAGTTAATGCAAATTTTTTATTTTTTGAAAACGTGGGTTGACATCCGTCCGAGGAAGCTTTTACTTCTCGGGACTGACAACGTCAGCAACTCACCCATCTATCTACTAATCAATTTTTTGTGTTGAATTTTTGAAGACAAAGATCTAGCACATTACCGGTGATGATTTCAATTTTAAATAGGTATCTTCTTCAACATAATATTTATATTTACTTGACCTTTAAAGATATTGTTGGTCTATATATTTAAAGATGTTGCTGGCACTTCTCAGGACTAACAATGTCAAGCAACTCACCCCTCCATCTACAATGTCATGTGAAACAAACATCTAGCACGTTACCCTTGATGATTTCACAACAATTTAATACGCAAGAGGTAAGCTAAACCCTAGCATATTTGCAATTATGTTTAATTTCTTACTAGTGATGATTCTTTCTTGATTTCTTAGAATTATATTAATTTATTTTAATATATTTTTATCTTCCTGTAGACCAAGGATTTTTTTTCTATTTACTATCTCTTTATTCTCCATTTGTTGGTGAGTGGTAGCTTCCCAATAAATAGATATTCCTGCCACCTGATAGGATAAAGATAACTAAAATAACAAAAAATTAAATTGGAAAGTGATGTCGAAACATGTCACAATACTACCAAATTCAATATTCAAATTTCCCTGATTCAAACCACAAGAGCCTTGGCTGAGTCACCCTCCGTTAATATTAAAGTACATTGATCAGAATCTTCCCTCCTGCTTGATTTGCATCGGGTTTGGGAACATCAATTAATTTCCCCTTCTTGGTTCCATCAGTTTTCTTAAGATCTTTTTTTTGTTTAAACTTTTCCACTGCACTGCTCAGGTCAAACAAAGTTACAAAGCTCATCTTAGATAACCTGACCATACACCATGAATCTTCTTGTACTGGAAGAGACTGTTTCCAATTACCTTACACATATTACATCATCTTTCACACTTTCATTAACTCACAACCTTTATAGGCAATAACCTTGACATGGTCTTATACCACTTTTAGAGAATTATAAATCTCCTTGATGAAATTCTTTCACTTTGTACATCATGAAGCACTGATAATTTTCATCACCAACTAGGACTGAGTCAGCTTGAAGCACTGACAGAGTAACTTGCACTTGACACTCAAATATTCAATTCATGAATTCCTTAACAAGGATGAGCTTTACCAACTAGATAACAGGACAGATTGCTAGACCTTAGCATCATTGACTTGGATATCTTTATTTTAGACTGATAAAGGTCATTCATAAAATCCAAACACACTTTGGAGTCCTCAACACATTGAAAAATCATAGTACAACACAGATTCTTAACCTGTCAACCTTAAGTCTACTTTCATAGATAGTATAACCCCACAGATACAATTAAAGTCCCATGACATAATTTTCAAGATAATTAAAGTCCCACAAGATATTCAGGCAATAAATTTTACATTATACACATTAAATCGATCATCGTCTTTCATCATCATCTATCATTGATTATCAATTGTCATCATTCATCATCTACGTCCACATACTATTCATGACAATGCAAGTAAAACAAGAAACATACATATAATTCATGATAATCACCATCTAATAACCATATAATTAAATTCAAATAGCATAGTACAAACTCAATAGTTGAAGTTTTCAAATTCAATATTAAAAGTTTAGTCAATAATTAAAGTTTTAATTTTCACAACCAACTAATGCAATCAAAATTAAAGATTGTATATAATTAAATTCAAATACCATACTCAATATTAGAAGTTTTCAAACTCAATATTTATAGTTTCCCCAATAATAAAAGTTTCTAGTTTTCAACCCTCTTTTTCTTTATCCAATTGTACTCCTCTGCTCCCTTCCCCAACGGCTTCTTCCACTATGGTTGTAACCCTTTCCCCAACAGTAGAAATAACCCCTGAACTCATAAGATCTTCTACAGCACTGTCCAGATTTTTTATAATTCTTTCTTCTTGATTTGTTGCATCTCCATGCGACAGCAAATTTGGATCAGCAACTGCTTTGGCTTTGAACAAGATGTCAGGGTCGAGACCATGCTCTTTAATGATCCACTTTAGTGTATTGTTTTGTTTGTTAACCAAAACAATATTTTGCTTCAAATTTTTTGCTGCGGATAAGCTGTTCTTTGCTGTTTCCAAGTGAACTTGCAAAACCTTCGCCTGACTCTTCAAATATTCATATTTCAACTGCACAAAAAGAGTAACGTCAATTCAAAGTATTAATGTAAATTCAAAATTTCAAATTAACAAAAATTATTGTTAGAATGTAATAGTACTTACAACCGCTCTATCTCTTTCGGCATTTGCGATTGATACCATATCCTTGTCCTTTGACCATTTGTTAAAATATGCCTGGGCCTCGGCACTAATATTTTCCAATTTGTTTAGTGCCTTATCTAGAATGCCATCTTTATAGTCATTATTAAACGTGACAGTCCCACATTTACTTGGGTAAGTAAGGGAATCCATCTTTGCAGGTTGATTCTGGACTGCAGCGTATAAACTATCCCTTTGCCAATAATTTTCATAACGACTAATAATCTCTTGATAAGATTTAGCCCTTTTCTCCCATTCTATAAGCTGTTGGATTTGAGGAATTATAAACTCACTGACATGGGATTGACAATCATTACCAATTAAGTTCTCCAAAGGAAAAGGTGGAAACTCTTCACTATCTGAATCTGAGGCAGAAGATCTTGTTGGAGAAGTGTGGGGGCTTTCACCATGACCAAGATCAACTGCTCCTTGTTTCTGTCTTTGGGTGGGCTGATCCTGTTGTTGAAAAAATAAATCAAGATTTAGATAAATAAATTTGAAGACTGAAGATTTAGATTTAGATAAATCAGAATATAATTAAAAATTGTAAAAAATATTAAAATTGAAATTTGAAGACTGAAGTATACCTGCTGGCCTTGAATCATCTCGCGGGTATCAAAAAAACCACTTGGGTCATTGCTATCAATGCCCAAATAATCTTCATCTAAATTTATATTGTTCAAAATAGATATGCCCGTTACACTGGGCAAGCCACCAAGTGAGAGAGTTGGAATTCGAAACGAGGAGTCAAGGTTTAGTGTCCCACTAGGGGCCGGAGCAAAAGGCATGCGTTTACTAATGGTCTTTTTCATTGTTCCTCTGGTTGGAATTTTAAAAATTAATGGTTGAGTGGGTGTCGGTGCTGTGGCTTGATCATGACTGACATGTGCTGAAAAGTACAAGAAAAATTAAAAATATTAAAACAATTCATAAAGTCAAAACTACGAAATTAAACGTTCTATAGAAAAGTTGTACCTTGTTGTCGAGGGGTTGTTTTTTTCGGTGCTACGGGTGGCCTTGTAGGAGTTGTACTCAGTGGCTGTTCTGAAGATATCAATGCATGCGACTGTATTGAGTGAGTTGGGGAAGAAGGTTCCATAGTCCCTGCTATTCATCAATATTAAATGTTGTCAATTCATTTTGATAATATTTAAATTGAAAAATAAATCTGCAACTTTGGAATTTGTAATTAATATATGAGAATGTATTACTTCTTTGGCGTTTAACGAGTTCAAATTGTTTAGGGTCTGGAGAGGAGTGAGCTTCCATTTCAGAATGGGAGTCCCCCGAAGCCTCCGCGTGTAGTTGGCCTCTTCCTCTCGACATCTTTTTTTTTTTGGGAATGGCTTCAAGATATCTTCTCTGCAAAACATTAAAATTTAATATTTAATAACTTCGCACTGTAATGAAGAAAATTGTAATACAATTACAACCTAAATAGTTTATACCTGTTGTTCTACAAATGGAATTGAGAATTTCTTCAAAGCCTCATCAGAGCAAGTAGGAATTTCTTTAGCTTTTAAATTTAAAAGTGCCTCATAGTAGAAGCTGAGGAGATAGTTTGTTGAATAAATGAAAGGTTTTTCTGAAATTTTCGAATTTGATATGTCAGCTCTTATTTTTTTGGATAGAAATGTGCACCAATCAAATTTTTGTTTTGAGATAGTGGCACAAATGTATGCAATGGCCCAATTTGGTATATCTGTTTGGCGACCCTGCATAACAATTCTGGCTTGAAAAAATGCAATAAGTGTAGCAAGAAAGTGGTGTGCAATTGATTGTGTATCTACACCACGCCTGGATTTATTGACATGGGCTGAAAATGTGAAACAGTGAAAATTACTATCAATTTATAATAGAAAATTGTATCAGAATAAAAAACAGAATAAATTTTTTGAATTAAAACGAATTATACTTACAATCAACATGGAAACCGTACTTTGATTCGAGAAATTTCTTGTTTTCTTCCACGAGTGTTGCCTTGGTTGTAACAGTTGGTAAATTTCTGATAGGAAGGCCGGTAAACCGATGTATGTCATTCGGTTCAATAGTGAATTGGAACATTTGGCCATCGTTCAGAGTCACATAAAATATACCATCCTCTGAATTGTAGCATGACAGAAGGTAATTCAAAATATTCGGATCTGTTTCGAAATGGGGCATATTAACGAGCCCTGTAAATCCAAACTCTTCAATTATACC
Source organism: Taxus chinensis (assembly GCA_019776745.2). Lineage (NCBI taxonomy): Eukaryota > Viridiplantae > Streptophyta > Pinopsida > Cupressales > Taxaceae > Taxus > Taxus chinensis. Next base: position 856,993,296 of record CM034147.1, read on the forward strand.
TTGATATTCTGGAGACATCCTTAAAGCCGTATGGATGTGAGGGCATAAGGGATTCCTGTAGGTTATCTTGGAAATCGATTGACTTGGACTCTCTTCATTTTCTTGCTGAACTTGCAATTGGGAGGCATGTGAAGTCGACATTGTAGCTGTAATTGCGTCTTTGTCAAAGATTTAGACCTGCAAAAATTCAAGAATGGGAAAATGTAAACGAGAAAATGAGCGGAATAAGGGTATTTATAACCTAAATATGGGCGTCACTGTCCCCTATTGACATGCGGCATTTGCTTCAAATGATGCGCGTCAATAGGAAGCAATGTCGTGCGTCAATAGAAGGTTGTGTCGCGCGTCATTTGTTTATAGTGTCACGCGTCATTTGATTACAATGTCGCGCGTCAATAGAAGGCTGTGTCACGCGTCATTTGTCTATAGTGTCACGCGTCATTTGTCTATAGTGTCGCGCGTCATTTGATTACAGTGTCGCGCATCATTTGTTTACAATGTCGCGCGTCAATAGAGGACAATGTCACACGTCAATAGAGGACAATGTCGCGCGTCAATAGATGACAATGTTGCGCGTCAATTTAGGATAATGTCACGCGTCAATGGAGGCCAATGTCGCGCGTCAATAGAGGGCAATGTCGCGCGTCAATTGAGGACAATGTCGTACATCAATTCAGGACAATGTCGCGCGTCAATAGACTGTAATGTCGCGCGTCAATTAGTGAATGTGTCGCGCGTCAATAGAGAACAGTGTCACGCGTCAATAGAATCAACTGACGCACGTCATTACGATCTAGTGTCGTTCCAGTGTCGCACGTCATTAGGAGCTATTGTCGCGCCAGTGACGTGTGTCATTAAGGATTCCTGTTGTCACACGTCACTGATTTAGCCTTGAAAAACTAGGGGAAAATTTTGTTTTTGAATACTGTCAAATTCGCCTTTCGCTGAAAGTGGTTACGGGGATATTCGCCAGGTATTTTCCACCTTCAATTTTATAGGGGTGTCTTAAAATGAACCCTGTCTGTAACACCTATTCACTAAGTTTTATTTTTAAGAGCACTCAAGAGACACTCAAGAATACATGGATTCCAACATGGAGCAAGACATACAATTTGAAACTGACATACCTTAACAAGCTGATAGATGTAACAATTAGTTTCAACTTGAGCTTCCTTCAGCTAGTGTACACCTTCTAGAATCACAGAGAAGGCATACCATCTTTCTAAATCACATAAGAATAGGATAAAGTCATCAAGACAACATGATGACTCAACTCTTTCCTTATTTTTCATTCGTTTTTTGTTTGTCTCTTTACTTTCAACTTCCTCTTGGGTGCTAGATAAACAAAATGCATACACTTGTTCTAATACTGCATGGGGAAAACATTCTTCATGCTTTGTACTCATGTTGATTTATTTATTCTTTCCTTCATCATCATTTTCTTCTATCTTTCTTGTGCTTGATTCTCTTTTCAATGATTTGGATTTTTTTTCTTCTGTATCTGCCCTTGTTATCTATTTGGCATCCTTTAATGTCTCATTTTCTGATTTTTCTTTCTTGACCATGCATACCCATTTTTCTTTCTTATTTCCAACATTTCTCTCAACCATTGTTGACTTGGCCTTAGTCTTTGAGTTTAAAATTTATCTTTATATCCTTTTGTCTTGTCTTTGGAAAGCATTCATCTTATAGTTGAATCTATATTATCCATGAAAATGTCTTGCAAAATGTCCTAGCTCATGGGAGTTAAAGCACACAACTTGATTCTTGTCCTAAAACTGATTTACTGAATATTATAAACAATTCTTGAGTGTGTGAACTTTTCCTTTGCAATTAAAACATACTATGATATTCTTATAATCAGTCCTATAATATCTGCATGGATGGCCTTCATAAGCCTTTCTCCCACAATCTCTAGCTCTATGCATAAAAAAATTGCATCAAAAACAAAATCCATGAAATATAACTTATAATTTCCTTGTAGCTAACTACCTAAAGATATGCTCATTATCATTTTTGTCCTTATTTGGATGAGAACATCCTTGACAAGAAGCATTACTTGATTCATCTCTCAAAACTTTTTTCTTTGTTTGTTGCATCCCTTATTTCAAGGTCTTTACTTCTACATTTAATTTTTTACATTCTCCACTATGCATTGAATAGTTTTTTTACATGTCTCAATCTCTAATCTAGTAGAATATCCTTGTTTTCTTTGTAATTTTTAAAGATGATTAGTAACTTATACTAAGTCAAAATTCAGGTTCTTCAGTTCCTCTTCAAATTAAGGGAAAATAGTTTCCTCATATTTTAAGGCCTTTGACACTTTTTCAACAAATGAAGCTATCTCATTTAATTCTTGGCCATGACTAACTTCCTTAAGCTTGATTTCTTCCTTTAACTCCTTTATAAGAGCTTGAGAAATTTCATACCTCTTCTTTAACACCGATTTTTCTTATTTAAATATGCTCATGTTTTCAGGATCACCTCCAAGTTATTATGCTTGATTCAGGAGGACCATAATGTGATACCAATTGTAAGAAACTATGACACATGAAAGGGGGAGGTGGCTCGGTATCTTCAACAATTTACCTTCTTAAATCAGATATGATATAATCATAAAACCACACATAAGCTATTTGCAAGAGAGAACATAATGACACAAGTTTTAATGTGGGAAACCCAAAATGGGAAGAAAAACCACTAAAACTATGAACTATGCTTAGGATAATTTTTTCCCACTTCTGTTACATTATTTTCAAGGTTGATCTTTAACTCAACCAGGAATTGAACTGCTCATTTTGACACAGATGTTACCTAGTCTAGAGGTTTCAACCCCTAAAATCAATCATCTTTTACTGATATTTAGTGAGATGTAACTCATAAGGAAGGTTCAACTCCTCAAATGATTTAGTAAAATGCTAGTGACCTTCCATAAGCTCCTACTTTCAAGGAGGGCAACAACTACTTGATATTACTAAGCTCCAACTCAGTTCTAAATACACAAGATTTGATCACTCTTCACTTTGATGCTTTGAACATCTGATTATATACCTAAATTTGCACTCTTTATCTTCTGCATTGTTTTATTCTATCTTGGTCACTACTGCACTCTTCAAACTTCTATCATATGCCTTCACGCACAAAAATTATTCTTCTTACTTGTCAGCTTAGTCTAAGATTTGTTTAAAATTTCTTCGCACACATCCATTCACATGAAGTTTGGGTTCATAACAGTCATTATATCACAATGAACTTTGTGGCATTCAAAAGTTAATTTAAAAAATCTCATTTACTAAACCTATTCACATTCACTCCTTGTCTTGCATAACTATCCTAGGAATTATTTTTCAATCGTTTAGTATCAATTTCTTTCAAAAAAAATTCTTGTATTATTCAACTCAAGCTTCATTTATTTAAATTTAATCGGTTCTTTGATTTCATCATAGTCATATGTTCTTTTCACGCATTATAAATCAGGAACTTCCTCATTCTAGTTTTCTAGTATAGGGCTTCAAGCATTTTCAAACTCATTCATGCTTATTCTTAACACTTTATATTCAATCTCATTCACAATAGTGTCACAACACTTTAATTTTCTTATTTTCTCAGTCTTCTCAGTTCAAATTCACATGAAACTCAATTTGAAATGCTTCAACACACTACTTCACTTTGATTTTCTACATCTCTATATACTTTTACTTATATTATTTTTCTTTGCATCATTTCGAAACAACTACATTGACATTGGCTCTTCAAGTTACTTTTGAAAGTTCACAAGATCCTTGAGTGATTATTCAAAAAAAATTATTTCAATTCTACCAATACAACTCTTTATTTTCACATTCTATCAGAGCTCAAAATGAAACTTTGACTTTCAAAAAAATTTCAAAGCTTAAGAGACTTTTTATCTTCTCATTCGAACGTTGAAATCATGTCATGCATTTAAATTTTTTTGAATGTTTTCACATTATATAGGCATACATAAGAAATTGACTTCAGAGATTTGCCATTTTTCGAAAGAGGCATATTCACATTTACTTAATAAATTTAGAGTTTTAAAACACTTCTGTTACCCCAAAAAAACAATAATTGAATCCTTGAATTTGACCAGGATTTATGAGAAGAAGAAAACATTGTCTTTCTCAGTTCATTGGCACTATCACGGTTCTAGGTGTATTCAAGATTCTAACAAGATAGTTTTTGAGATCATATAAGATATAAGATCAATTTCAAACTCCAAACATGCTTCTTATAGACTTCCCTTCGAAAAATAATTTCAATCAAAGTCTACAAGAACTTCTGAGAATGCACAAATGAACTATTTCCGTGATCTAAGGATGAAGATTAAAAAATACTGTGAATAAATTCTCGTTCAAGGTATCACCTTTTAGCCAAAATGCTTTTGCAAATGCTTGAAAATAATCTTACAGAAATTATGTTCAAGTTTTGTCTAATTTTATTGGATGAAATGATCACAGTGGTCAAAAAATCCTTCAACGAAACCCTAGGTTAGGGTATTGAACAATTTCCTAAAAAATATACACATAAGTCTATTTCTTCACGAATTTTGCATGAAAAATGGAGTGTGAGAGTCTTCGATTTATCGCATACCAAGCTTCCATATTTCCAAAATAGTTTGAAATAATAAGTTGATGAAAAAGGTGTGAACTAGAACCCTATAGCATGCAAGTATTGAAACATTTGACTATACAGGAGATCTAAGGCAACATAGTTTGATGAAAATCTTAATCACATATTAAACCTAGTGATTTCATTCACTTTGGATGATGTAGACCTTCAAATTCTTTAATTTTAGATGTATTTTTTCACACAACACTTGACTTATGACTTGATTTAGCATAGTCTTCAACTTGGATAGTACGGTGAGGAACTCCAACTTGCAACCTTGAGTCTGAGAAAACTAGACTATCAAGATCATCATTTCAAATAAATGATTTCATGCTCAAAAAATATCCATTGTCTTCTAGTTTCTCTATTTCCATGTTATCAAACTTACTAAAGAAATGAATTTTGAAGCAAGACTATTGGAGAAATGCTTTAAGGTGCATTGAGACAAATGCTTTCCAATACAGTATGAGCTAGCAATGACCATATGATTGATTATACTAAAAAAACTTGATTATTCTCAAACACCTTTTCAAGATCATGTGGAAGAGTTTTGAGCTCTTATTGACCAACATCTCCATTGAAAGTAGTTAGAAAACTTGCATGTAAATAACAGTGACAAAAACAACAACATGTACCTTCAAGAAATAAGGACATCAAATACCTTATGAGCATGAAAAACATAATAAATGGAATATGCATATACTCTAGACATGATTAAATAAGACTTAGAGTGAAACTTAACCTTTTTTCTCTTATTTATTTAATGCACAACCCATGAGAGAGAAAAATTACTTCACGAAAATTCTCATAATTTTTCAACCTCACCTCATTTTGAGAAATGCCTTTGTGCACCTAATTTCTATGAAAATTTAATCCAAAATTCATTCTATGATTTATTTGAAGGAGTCTTTATATTTTTCCATGACTGCTAAGAAGCCAAGAAGCTCAAAATGAGATTTTCAAAAGATATGTTTTACAAAAATGCACATAACTTGCTCAAATTACCTAACATTGATTTGATCTTTTGAATTAAGCACTAGGAAACCTTACTCCATCATCTACCATGAATTTTTAAAAATGAATATGTCTTACATTATCTAGACCATATCATTTTCATACAAGAAAACTACCTGTTCTCAACACCATTTCTAAAAAACATAGAAAACTGACTCCTGGGGTTGAGTTGAGCATAACCTTTACTCACAAATATTATAGATACACTCTAAAGGAATCTCCCATACTTTTCCTGACCTAAAATATCAGATCACACTTCATTAGGCACCTAAAACTACCCTGAAATGGAACTAGTACTCAAATTCCAAGACCCTGTCTTCTTGAAACCACGTGAAGTCATCTTGAACATCTGAGAAACACCTAAGAATCCTTCTCTGGAATATCCCTTTTCCATCAATTCATTTGACACTAATTTGATAACAACCAGTAATACAACATGGTGCAACATACTATTCATCTTTTAGTGACATACACTATAGGCTACATCATCACTTCTTTATCATCTTGTAGTGATATATGCTTTAGGAATAAATAATCACTCATACATTGATTTTGTCATTATATACACTTAGGATATAAGGTTCACACACATATCTTCCATATGTCACATATCATCATCACTACGCATACATCGTCATCATAGTGAGCTAGATACAACACACGTTATTCAACAATTTCCCAATGATGCACTCTCGTTTACAGTTCATTCTTGAATGCTGAGGGTGAAAACCAAATGAAACTCACTACATAAATTTCCATTCACTCAAGGGCACATGGTTTCTACCATTTATCTTGCATTCCATTCTATCCAACCACAACATATTGAATATTATGGTTAATTATTCTTGTTCATGGGCACTTTATTACACATTTTAGTTAGATTAGTGGTACGAAAATTATCTATATCATCCACATATGCGAATTCACATATTTTCCTAGTTGTGATCATAGATTTAGGTCTCTTACATGCATAAGATATGCTCTCCTTATATGCATCCTACAATGGTCACTGGGGGCATCCACATTCATCTCTCATGGGTGTTATTATTTCATTTTATACTTATAACTTTATACATTACTTGGTTGTACACACTTTTGACATACTAGTTATCTTCCTAACATGCTAACAGGTGCTTCAGGTGAAACATTTTTTATGTACGGATAATGGCTTCCATACTTGTTTATTACATTGTCTTCTATTGATTACTCTTGTTTGCAGGCATTACCATTGGTCTGGTGTGCACACTTACTTGTTTTTTATGGCTATCATGGCCTTGTCTGTCATACGATGTCGTGAGTAATGTCCCATGTTTACATCCCTCTTTGTGTGGCTTCCTTTTTCTTTTTGTGTGTTCACATTATCACTTTTTTTGGTAGCTTATACACTGTTTACATAGCTTATACATTGTTTTCTATATGCATGTTTGTTCATACTAACACTTGAGTTTGACTAGCCTTCTTATTTATACACACCTTGGTTTCTACAAAGAAAATTTTTGTTCCCCTTGCAGGGCATAGTTACAGTGTTCATGCAGTTAGTCCTCTTTTGGGGCTGCATTCTATTGTCAGCAATGTTACGTGCACTACCAAATAGGGAGGGAAATATTTGGAATTTTACATACTATATAATGCATTTACACATGTTACATATAATGAATGGGTTCAGACATGTCTCTGAACCCTATACACAACGAATTTTACAAGACATGGTAGTCCTTAACATTCTAGGAAGTTGTTTAAGATTGGAGGATATAACGGATTTCCTCCCTATATGTATTTGTGCAGCAGTGTCCGATCACATAAGAAACCATGACATATGGAGATCTTTTCATAAACATCCAGGGAAGAAGTTAAAGGTTAGAGGATACATCATAATTCCTTCCTATACTTCTTTAGCTAATGGCATCGGATTTCTCTAAAAATACCACAAATACATGATATCCTGCTACACCCTCTTTCTCGACATGGATCAAGTGCACATGTTCCATTTACATTTTTCATTTACATAATTTTACATGTTTCTTTTACATTGCGTTTTTACACATACATATATACATATATGACTACTTGATAATTTTTTCATTGCAGATCCAACCGTATGAGAAACAAGAAGTCAAATGAGGGAAACAAAAAAATTAATGTCGTCAAAAAAAAACATTTTGTGACAATACACACCATACTAACCATGTAGGTACATCACACACATTGGTAATTACACATGCGTTTCTGCCCTACGTTCACTCTCATCACTTTTTTTTCTATGCCATTTCATGTTTAGATTCCTTAATCCATCATATTTTTGTCATTCCATGCTTTTCTTATTCCTTCGGCTCATTCTCTACTGAAATCTTCATGGACATAAGATACACATCTCTATCTACTTTATGTTACCGAGATTTCCACTCACCAACATAAAGTGGAGGTAATTATAGTCACAAAATCATGCACTTTAGATACTATTTAATCGTGGTCTCATACTACTGTTTAGAATGTTTTTCAGTGAAGAAAGTACTAATTAACCACCATCTTTTGGCCATCTTACTTTGTTTTATTTTTTCATGCCCAACCTCTTGCACCTACATTCTGAGTCATCTTTTATCATTTTGTGTCATTTTAGCTTTCAGTGGGGTGCCCAAGCTAGTACTCAGGTGCCAATGGGTGACTTCGTTTCACCAAGGGCATCCCCATACTTTTTGAACTTCATAGCCACTTTTTGGGAACATTCTAGACATTTTAGCTTATTATCTTTTTGATGGTTGGCCATTTCAGGGTTAATTATTAAATTAGATCAAGAGAATCCTATAAATAGAAAGTTATGAGACCATAATGAGGGATAAAGTTCTAGTCACAGTTATCCAAAATCCACCCCTCAAGGTAGTTTGATAACCTACATCATTTCTTCAAGTTTGAGCAAGTAGAAATGGATCGAGGAAAAAATTAAGTTGTTGGAGCTCCCTTTGGCTCTTCTGTATCTCCCCTGTCCAATAGAAAATCCAAGAAGTTAGAAAACATTGAAAAAATCTAAAAATTGGCTTCGGTTAGTGTATTGCGGTAAAATCAGATATTTTTGTCCTAGGCTACATAAGGTCATACGAGACATCCAAGACCCAAAAATATGAAATGGATGCAAGTAGTTCAAATCAGAAAAATTGGATATTTTTGTCCCACACGGTCCGTAGGACGTTGGTACAACTAGAACCCACAAGCCCGATTTTCCCAAAATGGCCAAAAATAGAACAAATCGGTGAAGTTAGGTCGAAATTTCCCAAGCCACACTCGAGAAAATTTGGACACAAGGATGCATAGGCTACAAAATGCTGAAATAGATGATCACAAAGAGATGCAGGTGAAGTGACAGTCAACGGCCCCAACGGCCTAGTCAACTGTGGGACAAGCGGGACACCCAAAGCTGACTTGCCTGATTTGTAAAGAGGGTCAAGTGTAATGTGGGTAAATTGGAGGTTTTCTTCCCAATTCACGCAAGGACATGATATAGCCTGAATACCCGCATACAAAGGAAAATTCAATGTTTGAACCTCTTGAACTTCAAATGGCCATAACTTTAACTCCGAGCTCCGATTTTCATAAAATTTTACTTTCTGGAATGAGCGCGACATCCTCTATCCCAAAAAAATGTATTTATTAATTTTTATGAGGGTATATTTATGAAAATAAAGGAAACATATTCATCTCTATTCAATTAAATGCTCATTCCTGTTAAATGACAAAAATGCCTGGTAAACCCAAAATAGTTACCTGCACTTAGAACACCATAACTTCAGCAATTCTCAACAAAAAAAACACAAAATTGATACTGTTGGAATTTTTATTCTAAGCCCAATGTAAAGAAATCAATAAATCCATATTTTGATGAGAAATCAAAGGTGATTTTGTAGAAAACATGGCCAGGTTCAGAATAGTGGTTTTATTTGGTAGTTGGGATACATTCAATGAAGAATGGGCTAACATTTTTCACTGCTGCAAGTTATGGAATAGTATGGGGGGAATTTTCCAAGAAAAAAAACATCATTTCACTTCATTTACTTACCTCTTGTAAATGAATGAAGGAAAAAATTTGGGATTTTCATTTTCCCTCTCTCTCTCTCTCTCTCTCTCCTAAGATTTCTATAAATTGCAGTGTTGGGCTCATTATCGAGGGAGGTAATTTTGAGTAGAAAAAAATATGTCAAATTTGTTTTGTGAAAAAAATGTATTGCAGGCCCTTGTAGTGGACTCCTTGCATGGTGTTCTAGGCCCTTATTATGTAATAGATTGGATTGTGCATATTAATGAAGTAATAAATACAAGTTTGTGGATACTTCTTCCCTTGCTATGTTTGTTTGCATTCTTATTTCCCTTTCAAAATTATTACAAATATATTGTGTCTATCTTATACTCTACATTGATTCATTCTCATTGTGTATTTATGGAATATTGTTGTGAATGCATTTTTTGGAATGTGGAGAACCGTTATCACCCCTTATAGTAAGCATTTTGCTTCTAATTTTCACACATTGGAAGACTATCCTCACACTCTCCTATTCTGGTGTATCATCGCTTTAGTGTAGGATTCTTTTTCTATGCACTCTCTCTCCCTAGTCCCTTTAAAAGTTAGATTAGGATAGATAGTTTCTCCTGCATTAGAGTAGATTGTGGCAGGTAGTTTAGGAGCAAGAACCAACTTTCTCTGGAGGTCTATCTCAAGTAGAAAGTCCCACAACTTAGAGATAGTACCCATGTTATCCAATCACACCATGAGCTCAAGAACACACACTTTTGTAAACCATAGGGTGCTGTGATTTGGTGATAACAGCCAGTAGTATCATCCACCTAGAGTTGCATCCATTTAAGACATTTAGAGCTCATTTGAATCCATATAGCTCCATCACAAGAGACAAGGCTAGTTAAATATGCATTACAAAAACATTAGAGGGTATTCTATTCTATTTTATGCAACATTCTATTCCATTCTACATCTAGTTATTGATCTATACAAAGTGTGACTAGCACAAAAGCACCTAGGGCACATGATACAGAGATACCAAAACTACTTTTGGGTCTGAAATGTAGTGCAATGCTCAAATAGTTAGCCACTCTTGTGGCAGCTGACGTAAGTATGACTCATTCATTTGTATTCTTCTTTTCTTAGGATTTTTACACTTATCTATGGTATTTTATAGGTATTCTATACATCCTGGATTATCAACAACCACCTGTAATGAACCTAATGTGATAGACATTGAAGGATTCTGATCACTTATAGGACCTATCAAACTCAGTTTCTAGACCTCGTGCATAGACTAGAGCACCCATACTATAGACCCAACTAACACATAAGAATTCTTATCCCTCTTGAGGCACCCTAGTTTAGATATTAAGCTCATATATGTCATTTTTGGGACCTCGGCACAATCAGTTCCTACTTCCATATTATTCTATTTATTTTGAGACATATTCCATCGAGATCTTATAATCCATTGAGTCACTTCCTTACTCTTCTTTCACAGTAGGTTTTCTACTTTTATTAGATTAGTTTCTTGGGTCATTTTCCATACTTATTTATTACATTCACTTACTATATTTACATGTCATTCTAGATCATATTAACTACACACATTCCCCATTTTTAGTTAATCATCCTCAATAAATTCCACTTCCAAGACGTTCTCAGAAAAATTTCTATAAAAATAAACACAACACCTAGAAGAGATAGAGCCTTAACATCACACATGTAACAATTTTTTAACATTTTTTGCATAATATGAAGCATTAAGATTTATAACACAATATGTATTGAAGTTTCTATAGTTCCTTAATATAATAGTGAAGACTAATAGAAATATGGGAAGGAGGAATAAAAAAGATGAGCCTCAAAAATATATCTAAGATTGTTTAAGTAAGATAACCATTCAAATTTATGACATGGAAGATAAATTATTTTCTAGGTATTGGGTATAGAAATTGGATACATAATTGTCTCTTAATCCTATGTATGAGAAATATTATATCAAATTCATGACACTTAATTTGGAGGGAGAGACAATTGAGTGGTAATACCATGGTATGGTGAACTACAGATAGTGCTAATTATGCAAAAAACATGTGTTTTGTAATAACATATGATAATTTCAAAATAATTTTAACATTATTAATGTCTCAAAAAAAAACTATCACCAATTAAAAAATAATGTTAAAAAATTCTACAAAATTAGTAGATACTTGTCAATCAAAATTTTGCATTGAACTAGATGCACATAGGAAAAATTATTAGGTGATGACAACAAACATGGCTTGATATCAAAATGATAAAATAATTCTCAAATATTTGCCTAAGAGTCTAACATTAGAGGCTATGTATTGCTTTACTTGGCTTCCTAATGGATCTCTAAGTACTTTTCTTGAAAGCAATGATGATTTCCTAGATCACTTTAGTTGCAATAAAGGTTACATATGAGCATTTTACCTCTTTACATAAAGGTGAGATTAAATCTCTATTTTACTATATCTTACATTATAAATAAAATGTGGACTTATTATTATGGAAACCCATTTCATTAGAGATGAAATATATCTTGTTTTGAGGTCTCATATAGAATTTTAAGGAACAATTACTTTATGAAGCATACAATTCATTTATCAAGATTTTTCTACATTTTACTGATCTAGATCAAGATCCTACAATCCCCCAACGTAAGGCTCGCAAAGATAACACCATAATTTCTTATACTATGTGTACCCATAGAATTTGTACATAATGATACTCAAGTTATGGTTCTACAACATTAGAATAGGTAACTCATAAATCTTCTGGCGTACCATTAATGACATGTTCACTTTAGCTCAACAATAACATTTGATTTGCACAAAATGCAATTTCAGTCTCTAGATTGACTACTAACACCTATTCAAACTTGATTACTCCATCATAATTTTTTACTCAACCACATATCACACTCATTATCTATATATTTCCTGATTGCTACCATTTTCCTACATGCATCTTATAGCATATATGAGGATGAATATTATTTATTAACAATAGGTTTCTTATCCCTATATACTCATGAGATCCTATGAAAAGGTTACACTTATACCACCTATCACACTTTCTCATAACTACATGCATAATCAATTCCACAATCATAAAATCCTAGTTAACTCACAAATTTTCAAATCATGATTTCTAATTACATGTCACACATATTACTTACCAATTTTTACAATAGGACCTACATCATCCAATAGGAAGATTAGAATATAAACTAATGTCTGCTCAAATCAAAATTGAATCAATACATCTAGTAATCATCACACATATATATTCATCTAATTATGTTAAAATGAGAAATCCTATCCTAATCTAATGTTATGCAAAGTAGTAAATAATAGTTGAATAAAATAGAGGAAGTGACATGAGCGACTAAGTAAATAGAAATGTAAAACCCTAATGTGCAAGAGGGGTTACGAGTTCCTTAGCTAATTTGGTAAAGGTGTAAGGCTATGTCGCAATGTGAAATGGAAAAATAGGAGGAGGAAATGACCACACAAGATCCTTAGAAAGTGTAGATCCTAACTCCTTTACCAGATTGGGGTATGTTGAGAAGGACAGGGGCACCTGTGTGCTCCCTAGTCTTATATCTAGGTGCCCTAGTTTGCAGAAATTTTCTGAAACCCTCCTCTAAGGTGTCATTGTATGTTCACCTGTACTTACTTCCTATCTCACTAGTTCCATTGGACTGTGTAGTATGTTTCTAGTAATTAGCAATGAAGGGCGGACTTGCAAAACCCAAAGAAAAGCATCAAATAACTAAAAATGAAATATCCATATGAAAGAGGTCAGAATGTCCTCAACAACCACAATGGTGGACTTACTAACTAAGCATTGCACTATATCTGAGACCCGGTGTAGTTCTATGGGTGGGTAAGTTCACCAATCTTGAGGGCCAAAAGGAGGTCTTAATTTGACATTTTTTCTTGAAAAATAAAAATCTTGAACTTGTAAGAGTTAGTTGAAATAGTTACACTCAAAATTGGAAAGTGTTGTAAAAAAATGAATCGTAGTATTTTAAGTCTTGTTTCTATGCTACTATTTTTTTTCAAAATGGTTAATTCTAAGTGGTTAAAATAACTTAAATACCAACATGTACTCATGTTTTTGTTAAAAAAACATAGTGGATAGTCTTTCGTGTCCCCACCATTTTTTGAGCACTATTTAGTATATTTGAAAACCCTTTGGTAGAAAGATAGATATGAGTATGTAGTTTGGGGTAGGATTTTTTTTATATTTATTTAGATAGTATTTTTTTAGTGATTTTTGTTATAGAGAAATTTTAAGTTTTGAGAAATAATGGAGCTCTGACTATGGCCCCCTTAAGTAACTCAAAAAATATCGAAAATTAGTTTTTTTTTTAATATGTATAGAATTAGTCCTAGTTTGGGGCTAAATTTTTTTTATTCAATTTAGACGAGTCGAAATAAAGATACACGATGAAAGATAGACGTGTATAAACTAAAAAAAATAACTACAAAAAGGCATAGTTAGAAAATAATTAGTATGGAAACCTTATATTAGTCCAAAATTTTAAAAAATTATATTTATTGAAAGAAGAAAGTTTTCTCAACATCGTTTTCATATTTTTATTAAATTTATTGATCGTTTTAGTTTTTTTATCATGACGGAATAGTTATTTTACCTATTTTCTATAAAAACATGTTTTTTTCTATGTTTTTGGAGGTCCATTCCTCATGCTTGGGGATCCGAACCGGATCCAAATGTAAATTCATGCCTTGGAAATAGGGAAAAGGAAAAACACATATGTGTTTTAATTTATAAATATTTTATGGCCATCCAATGTCCTTTTCATCTCTTTTGCGGGATTTTTGTCTGGTATGTAGATTCATGTACATTTTTATGTGAAGTTTTAGTATTTGAACTTATCCCCTACCCCACTATCTATATTTTTGTAATCATGGGTAATTAAATATGATGTAAGAACAAGAAAAAAGTCAAGGAAAAAACACTAGAGAAATTTGAAGAGATGAGAATAAACAAATTGAAGTGGATGCAAAACTTCATACAGGGCAACATACGTCTACTATATCAAATGTACCTAATGTTTTAGAAAATGAGGATTAAATACATAATGAAAAAGTAGAGAATAATGATTTTACAATAAATATTCATAATTAATTGAATGATAATGTTAGGGATGAATAAATTGATATGAATCCAAATGTTGAACGTTTACTTGACAAACCAAATGTTGAACATTTACTCTGACAATCCAAATGTTGAATCTTTACCTAAGAATCCAAATGGTAATCCTGAAATTTGCATGGAAAAATGAATGAGGAAAGTAACCTTGTTAATGAATCTTCACCTCTAAGATCATATCCTTCCATTTTGAGAAGAAACCCATTCAATTAATTCAAATTGATGAAAACATTATAAAACCATACTGCCTAACAAAATTTCTAAAAGAAATGTGAGAAGAAAAGCTATGGGAATTTGAGATAATTACTTTGAGAATTTAAATGATACAAAAATATTTAAATTATTTGTTACATTGATGAAATTAATTAAGATGAGACCTACAATTAAGACCCTAGGGTTAAGAACATCTAATGTTTTTGATCAAAATGCATCAATTTTTAAAATATCCATAAATCATAGCAAACTATAGGTGTCAACAGATGCACCAAAAATAGTAATGCTACATGGCATGCACTTACTTATTTTATATTATGTAATAAAATAATTAATAAATTCTTGATTAGAAAAACAAGTAGATTTTAAAAGGTAAACAGAAAAACACTAATCAAAGAAATAGTGAGACACAAATGTATTGATTCATCCAATAACATTGACTATTAGGCATTCTCTAGTAGAATCCCATTGAAAGATATGAAGATACATATAATATTCTAAAAAGAATTACTTTCAAATTTTTGGAATGAGAACACAAAGGGTGTCACCGAATATAAGAGATACAATAAAAAGAAGAAGTAGGTTCTTGTAATCTTGAATTGTGAGCAAAAATTTCTTGGATATGACTCAAACACAATTGTTCTCTAAGTTTAAGAATGAAAATCTAGAAATTAACATTAGCCAGAGATATTTTTTGAAATGAACAAACCCTTTTACATGAAAATCAATCACTCATGTACCACTTGTTGCTTGCAAGCATCATGTTGAATTTTCAATGCATTATGATGTTTTTTGTCAAGTACGTTGTGTTTTGCATGCTGACATCATGTTGCATGCAGTGTGGATTAAATGTCCCACCAATATCTGTAAGGGAATTTATTCCTACGATGTTTTTTGAAATATCAACTGGTCAATTTTTTTTATAACAAAGCATGTTTGGATGAAACGTGCAACGTATGTGGTGGCTTTCCAAAATTGAAAAGTTGTATCCACAAGGAGAGTACACATTCAATAGGAAAAGAATTAGTTAGTTTCAACAAATATTAATTTGTGGCATATGAAATTAAAATATGGAAAATAATATAATGCGGTGTGAGCTTGTTACAAAACAACTACTTGTATCAGAATATATGGTAAAAATTCAGAGAGAAAATTTTTAATGAGTATGCAAGGCACACTCATAGAGCTCGATGGTTGGATGAAAAATTAAAGTTAAGATAAGGACACACTCCCACTTGGTACTATTGTTTATAGTAGTTGAATTTGCAGAGAATTACACATTATAGTCACAAATGGAGGTTTAGTCTCAATACTATAACTCAATGCAACTTGTCTATTTTCATGCATATAAGAATTCACGCACTCTTCAGTATAACACTGACAAAGATAAAAAAATATTAAAAGAGTATCATTTCTACATCAAGTGATGATCAGACACATTCTGATAAAATATGTGCAAGGGTGTTTCTAGTTGCATTTTATGCGAACTTGAATGAGAGGAACATTGTTTTGAATCCACATTACATTTGTTCAGTTCAACTACACATCACAATTCAAGAATGCACAGACTGTTTTATTGGATAAGAAGGATGCACATAGAAACATATGTATAAAACATATCTGGAGTTTTACTGAGGCAGGACATGGGAAATGAGTGACATGATGGTGCAAGAGCATGTGTGAAAAGAGCCCTTGCAAGAGAACAGTTAAAGTTCAAAGACGATGATAAATTTATAGGTGAAGAAAGCATTGTTGATTGGTGTGTCAAGAAAATGGGCCATGAATCATAAGAGAGTTCAATGGTTCATTAGATATTTTTGGTTGATAGAAGAACAACATTTAGCAAGTTATGAAGATTGTATGATAGTTATAGGATCAAGTGATATGCATTCATTCGTAGTAGTTCAAATGTAAGTTCTTGGACTATTTATACTAGGTGCATGGACATGTTTTTATATATCATGCATTGATTTTGTGTGAAATCAATGTGAGTCACAACATTGGGTGGATGAATGGACTTGTAGACCTCTAATTCCACTTGACACATATCAAGTTCCATGAGCATTACAACTTACAGTATCTTCAGATTGATAACATCAATTTTCTTTGACCAATTCTTTGATTTAGTGAAACAATGTACATATGTATGTCATGTTGTAAATTTATAAATTTATAAATGATTTACTCTTAATTTGTTTTAAATTTGATTTGAGTTTTACTTTGTGATGTAGGGCACATTTTTGCAATTATTGCGAAAAAATTTAACGAAGTGGGAACAAACTGTCATTATGTAGAAGTGAAAAAAAATTGAATTCCATAGTAATAGATTGTGAAGACCTTGAGTATCCCATTGGGTCAGTGGTAGTCACTGGAACTTGGATTTGATGATATCCTATCAAAAAAATCAAATACTTGGTTGTTTGAAGACTTTGAAGTACATCGAAAGATACTTCACTATTCACATTTGGTTCATGAAACAAATATTAATTTGATCAAATATCACATTAGGCCATTAAACAAGAATATGTGGAAGGTTCGTTAATCAGATCATGAAACAATTTTTTCTATTATCAAGAGTAGAGTTGGTCTTTGCGTTTCATTGGATTGAATTTTCAAAGGTATGTTCACTTAAGGTTAGATATACATATACATGAATTTAATTTGAACATTTACTTTAATGATTTTGTTTAAATTTTGTAGGTTTTAAAATTCTATTTAATTTCTTACTTACATGTTTATGTAGGTTAGTGGTGCCAAGAAAAATTTCACCTTCGCATGGGTAACACTGTTAGTAAAGAATTTATTATTCTCAAAGCTAATTAAGAGAATCTAAGGGAAATTAAATATTAGAAAGGAACAATAAACATAAATTTTCATTTCACCACCTATATTGTATAAAAAAATCCTTCTTAAAATTATCATTTCACCATCTATATTGGATGAACCACCTATATAATTCATGTGGTTGGAAATGGACAACCTTACACTGACTCAGACTGGAGTATTCAACACTTTTGTAAATAAATGGATATTGAGAGGACCAAATTGATATGGAGAAAACTGATATCATATTTTGTGGAGGTGTAGGATTAGACGAGACATTTCAAGGTGCCATGGTGACTGTGAAATCACCCAGCGAACATATACCATTTTTTCTCTCAAGGATCTTAAGAGACTATGCATGGAAGCATCGGGACCATTATGAATCAGAACAAAGCCTCCCCAAGAATTTACAAGGCCATTCTAATGCATGTTGACAAATGGTTTGATGATATGATCTTCCATTTACAAAATATATCAACACACATCATTCCATTGACCCAAACTTGACTATTGGACATAATTGCAAACAATAGAACATGAGAGGACTGAATTGATCTAGGGAAAACAAAGACATTGTGTCATATAGGATACCAACATGGAGGTGTAGGATCAGATGAGACCTTTCAAGGTACCTATTGCTGCAAAATAATAGCACCCCTGAATGTCCTGAGTTTGAAATGGGGCATTCTGTGTGATTGCACAACATTGGACCATCTCTCAAGTTGTGGGACTTGCGGACTTGAGATGGCCCTCTGGAGAAAGCCAACTTCTCCTTCCTAAAATACCTTCCACAAGCAACTCTAGTGCAGGAAAAACTAATATATCCTAATCTAACAATTCCAAGGAGATAGGGAGAGAGAGAAATAAGTAAAAATAGATCCTACAATAAGAGGTGATACACAAGAAAAGGAAGTGGCTGATCAAAAATCCAACTTCCTGAAGCAGAGAGAGGTGAGAAATAGAGAGGATGGAAATATGCATCACAAAATAGACATAAAATTAACACATAACACCACTTCAAAACCTATTAAACACAATTCCCAAAACCTACAATAGACAATAAAGTATACACAGTAAACCCTTCAATGATGAGAGACAAGAAGAGACTATAAAATAAGAAAAGGATGGATATCACAAAATAGATTTTATTGCTCCATAAGTTCACACAGTACATCATCAGTGGGAAAGAGGAAATAAAATGCCATTACAAAGCGAAGATAGGAAGCTTAGACTCCACATTCTACCCTAGGGAAGAAAGAGAGAGGTGGCAAAAGATAAACAATGACCAAGCTTTGAAATATTCCCCTCCAATATATAGAAGAATGAGAGAGAAGGAGAGAGGGAAAAATTTGAATCCTACTTCAACCACCCTGGCAAGAGCATTGAATTCCACCTCCAAAAATAATGGGATTTACTACAAGACCCATGCCTCCATTCATTGTTCCTTACTAGGCAAGAAAAGAAGCCCATTCATTATCATGGTGGTAAGTGGGAGACTTGACAAACTCAAAATGGAGGACTATAACATAATGGTGGTGGGTGATAATTTGGCACCAAGAGTTCTCTAAAATGTCCTTTCACGCTTAACACCGAGCTCCCAGTTGAAAGATATGGCTATCCAAAGATCAATATTATGGCCTCACAATATTTAAAAGAGTCTATTCATACAACACCCACATGGGAGCCCCACACATCTTGAATATTCAGCCCCCTCCTCTCTCTCATGAAGTTGTGACAAACTAACACGTCATGGATTCTAGATGCTTTTGGAATTTTTAACAGTTGACCTTACCTTTTTGGGCTATTGGTACCCAAAAATTTTCTCCTTTTCAATCTAAGCAGCATCAAAGATATGACATGAAGCTTGAAGACAGATAGATCATGATGTATGTTGTTTTATAGTCGGGGATGTGATCTAACTGGAACTCAGATGTGTGGAGA
This sequence comes from Taxus chinensis, assembly GCA_019776745.2. Classification (NCBI taxonomy): domain Eukaryota; kingdom Viridiplantae; phylum Streptophyta; class Pinopsida; order Cupressales; family Taxaceae; genus Taxus; species Taxus chinensis. Next base: position 857,013,130 of record CM034147.1, read on the forward strand.
GATGGATAACACTCAAATAGGACTTGATCTTGTCCTAACTATTTTAGGTTGTACCTTTCAACCAAGGTAAGAGGACCTATTTTGTAACCATCAAATGGTGAAGGAGATGAAGATATCCCTCATTTTTTGTGAATAGTATGAAAAGGCCTTGGGAAAATATGATCAACACTCTAAATCTGACTTTCACAAGTTGTCACTTCCAGGTTATGGAGATACTTTCAATGCAAGGTAAGGATTACTGAAGACATTTTGAAATCCTGATATGTTCGGCATACTTTAGCGAATGGATTTTGATCTTCTGTGCATATATAGGTCAAAACAAGGGTAAAACAGGGTAGGATTAGTTGTTTTGAATGATTTTTGGGTGGGAGTTTAGATAAGACAAACCAAGATCTACCAAACTCTTTGAGGATTTCAACAAAATATGGAGAAACTTAACAACAGAAAGTATCAAAATGGTTAATCATCCCTTCAACTAGGATATGTGCATTAAATGGAGGCCCAAATCTACACTTTTCCACACAATATTTGATCATCTATCACAAAATCTTGAGTTAGAATGAATCAATGAAGCATTTAGCAATCACTATTTAATCATGACCTAAGGTGCACCCAAAGGATTACAATCTCTGATATCAAGGAAAATAAAGTGATTTTAAATTTTTTTATCTCTTTATGAGATGAAAGCTCTTCTGAATGTGAGATTCCAAATGCCACTAAACTAATCACAAGAAATGAGACCATGTATGATCAAGAGAGGATTTAAACATAAGACTGCAATAGGAGCAAGAAACACAAATTGAAAATTTTCAGAAACATAAGTGTATACAAATTTTGCCCAGATACAACACAAAATAATCCAGAAATGATCAAATTTATTAGCAAGGGAATTTTTCAAGAACAATATTAGAGATTGATGATGGATTTACAACTGAAATCAACTCAACATGATACAAATATGATACATAAAAGGAATTAGAAGTGGTTCTCAGATGGTTTCTCACATAATGGGCTTCTTCTCAGATTTTTCTATGAAATCTTTAGTTTTCCAAAGATTTTTTAAACTCTTCCAACCCTTTTCAGGAAAAATTCATGTAATATATAGCATTAAATCTCCTTCGAGCATTATTTCCTAAGAAAATAATATGCCAAAGGATAAAATTGGTTATAAAAATTTCTCATGATTCGCAGACAGGGATGTTTAACATAACACGTCCAAAAAGATACCAGTTGTCTCAAAAAGAGATGAATCATTTCAAAATTTGCATCATTATCCATTTTTGAGGCATGTTTTTCATCTTCAAATCATGCATACCCCCTTCCTCTCATTATTTCATCCTTATCCCTCCAAAATTTGACTATGTAACTTTTGGATTTGATATTTTATGTTTTTTGATGGGTTAGGGAAAAAAATCATTTCTAAAACATCTTTAATCTTCAAATTGATCCTCAAAACCAATTGTAATGGTCCTTGCAAGCAAAAAAAACACGAATTTGCCAAAAATTTGATTAAAATTGATGCAAAAATCACATCTCCAAGCTTCCTGGAGCTCAAATGGTGGCCAAACTAAAAAATGCATAGTTGCTGTTGATCTTCCTTTATCCTTTAATCTGAGCGCTCCACGTGTCATAATGTGATTGTAAATGGGGCTGGGATCACTTTTTGACATTTTAACACTATTGAAAAAATGTAAAAATTTGACATTTTCCTCCGCCCCTCCATCTAATGAAAACAGGATTGACATGTGTCCCAATGTGGGTCCCAGCGGAATTACAGCTCTATTCTACACATTTCCACCTTTGTTAAAAAAACAAAAAATTTAAAAATTATCCCCACAGACCCACACTTCTAATTATGTCCCTAACACGTGTCGGTCACTGATTGGTGGCGGGCTTGTGTTCCTCCGTTTAATTTCTTACCTTTATAGGATTAAAGATAAATTTCCCACAAAAACCTGATGCTCTGGAATCCCTTCTTTTAATCTGAGCCATACACATGGCTCAATCATGACCATTGATGGAGCTGCGGCCTCATTTTGTAATTTTAACCCTTTATACCAAAATGGGAAAACATCTCAAGTTTCCCCCAAGGCCCAAAGTTCCACCCCTCCAATGTTTTGACTTTTCTAATTGCGATGTGTCACCGTCTGATTTTCTTGGTGGACCCGTGGCTCTTCTCACAACTTTCGTTCCCTTTCACCAAAAAAGAAAAAAAATTCTAAGTCTCCCGCTAGCCTCCATTCCCTCCTTTAATGCAAACATGACACATGTCCACTTGTGATTCTCTGTGGGCCCTAGGCATTTTCTTTACACTTCCACACTTTTTCCAAAAATGCCTTAAGGCAAAAAAAGACCCGCCCGTCTGCCTTCACTTTTCCTGCGACATGCGTACCTCCTCTGGGGCATACGGAGTTGTAGGGGCAACTTGCACTTTTTTCCAAAAACACAAAAATGTTAAGTTTTTAGAAATAACCCTCCTATCCTTGTCCAATTAGAATAATCCATGTAGGAGAAGATTTTTGAGCTAAAATTTGAAGGGCAAAGGACACCCATATGACCGTAACAAAACATAGAAATTGCTAGCAACACCCATGAATGATGAAGATGAAATTGACGGGAAAATGATGCTCGTATAACAGTCAAAACACAGAAAATGCCAGGGATTCCCTAGAATTCAATTTTTTCACTAAGGAAGACAAATTTCTTGAAATTGAACCAACTGAAAGATGTTTTTAAAGCAGTTTTTATCATGGAACTGGATTTTTAATGGCATATAAGTGCAAATTGATGAATTTTAAACTTCCACGATTTGGGAAAAAAGGAAAAATGGTAGAGCATGTAGATTTTGGAAAAATTAGGGAAAAAAAGAGGGCACACATGCTAACCTCATTCCAATTGGGAAAAAACAACAATTTTATGAGAATTTCAAGGCATTCGATTGGAGGGAAAAGTTACAGACCACAAATTTGAGAGAAAAACGTTCTAGAGTATGTAAACCAAAGGAAAATTTAGGTAAAAACGGTGCAACCTAAAAAATGGCACCAACATTGGCTCTTGCTCGAGGATAAGCACTCCCAGTGAGTTCCACAAGAACAAAAGAAAATGACCAAGTTCCAAAAGCAACCATCAGGTAATGGATTCAAAATGTAGGGCAGAAAAACTAGACCCAACAGACAAAAAATGGGTTCCAAGAACAGGGCAAACTACAAACTAACAAAAATAGAAAAAACAAAGCCAATAAACAATGACTATACACTATACAAGTGGTGCATACCTAAAATTTGGGGATTAATCCAAGAAATTCTTGAGATGTCTCCCATTAATAGACAATTCAAGCAATTCTCCATCTAATTCCTTGAGAAAAAATGTATTTTCACCAATTTTGATATCAATGAAGTAAGGGCCCATCCACAATGCATCAAATTTACCATGTCTACCCTTATCTTTATGCCTGTTATCCAACAAAAAAACCAGATCTCCAATATTGAAAGCCCTAAGAGTGACCTTCTTGTCAAAAAACCTCTTCAACTTCTCTCTAAATCTGACATGCCTTTGGTGGGATGCTCTTCTTTCTTCATCCATCTCAACAATCTGATTAATCATTGCTTCATATGGATTGACCTCTTGATCTTCAAGTTGTTGAACAAAGTGAAATGAAGATAATTGTAGATTTAAGGGCAGCAAAGCTTGAGTTCCATATACCAACTCAAATAGGCTCTTACAAGTAGCTCTTTTGGCAGTGATTCTATCATCCCAAACTACAAATTTCAGTTGTTCACCCCATTTTCTCTTGTTTAACTCCAAGGTTCTACTAATGATCTTTAATAAGTTCTTATTGTTGGACTTAGCTTGTCCATTTCCTTGAGGGTTATAGTTTGAAGCATAAGTCAGATTGGTTCCATACTCCTTGCACATTGCCATCAAGGGCTTAGCTCTGAAACATATGGCATTATCATCAACAATCTTTATTGGCACACCAAATCTACATATGATGTGATTCAACAAGAACTCAATAACAACTTGGTGTGTTCCTTTCTTTGTGGTGATTGCTTCTACCCACTTGGTGAAGTAATCTATGGCTACAAGGATACACTTATGTCCAGCAGTAGAAGGGTCTAAAATCTCACCAATGAAGTCTATTCCCCATTGTTTGAAAGGAGCTTCAATTGATACAGGCTATAGAGGAAGGGAGCCTGAAGCTTTCATTCTTCCAGAGAAATGCTGGTAGCTTTCACATTTTCTAACCAGCAGAGTTGCATTTTTGAAGAGAGTAGGCCACCAATAACCAACTCTCAATTTTTTTTGTTTTATAACCCTTCCAGGAAAGTTTCTTCCACAAAATCCCCCATGGAAATCAGCAACTATTTTGGAAGCTTCATTTTCAGTTATAAATTTCAAGAGGACACCTTTAGGGTTCTTCCAAGCTAGCCCAAAGTCAATGATGATGTATTTTTGAGAAACCATCTTGAGGGATATTTTCTGTTTTTTATTCAAATGATCAAGAAAATATAGGTGCCTAAGATAAAAGATCACATCCCTGTACCACTCATGACTTACCAACTTCTCAAGAACATTTTCCCTTTCTTCCTCTACTTCATTCACTTCCACAGTCTGCAAGTTGCTCTCAGCCATGAGCTTAGCAAGACCCAAACCTCTCACCAACTTTGTGGTTAGGATATCCATGTCATATTCCTACAGTTTGTTCACCCATCTACATATTTTTCTTGAGATCTCCATCTCTGATAAGATGTCTTTTACCATGATGTGGGGAACATAAGAAACAACTTTTGAACTTAAGATATAAGGCCTAAAAATATTTGTTGCTTTCACCAATGAAAATACTTGTTTTTCCATGATTTTGTACTTTAACTCAATAGTTTGTAAAGCCTTGCTAAATAAGGCAATAGGCCTCTAAGTCCCATCTTCATCCTTTTGCAGAAAAATAGATGCAATGGTATTTTTAGAAGCAAAGGAGAAGATTTGGAAAGGCTTCTTGTAATTTGGAGCTGCCAAGATAGGTGCATGTTTAAGTGCTTCTTTGAGTCCTTCAAAAGCTTGAATAGCATCCTCCTCCCATTTGATAACTTGGTGTTTCTTTAACATACATGTAATAGGAAGAGTCAATTCAGCAAAATTAAACACAAACCTTCTAATGAAATTGATCTTTCCAAAGAAGGATTGGACGCCCTTCTTTATTCTTGGAATTGGAACCTTTCTGATTGCTTCTACCCTCTAAGGGTCAATAAAGATACCAGCCTTTGAAACAATATGACCAAGAAACTTGGCCTTTTTTACTCCAAAATGACACTTCTTTGGATCGAGAGAAATGCCATATTCTCTACATCTGATCAACATTCTTTCCAAGTGCTGCAAGTGATCTTTTCTACTCCTTGAAAACATAGTCACATCATCCTGATAAACTGCAAAGAAGTCATTCATGTAACCAGAAAAATAAACATCCATTTCTCTATGGAAGGTAGCTCCAGCATTCATGACACCAAAAGGAATTCTTACATAAACATATGTTCCCCAATGAGTGGTAAAGGTAGTTTTAAATATTTCTGACTCCTTGACAAAAAATTTATTGTAGCCAGATAAACCATCCAAGGTGGACAAAAATTCAAATCCACTCACTAAATACAGGATGTTTTCCATGTTTTGCAAAGGATAATTGTCTTTCAATGAAGCTCTATTTAGATTTTTCAATTCTACACAAATTTTGATATCGCCATTTTTCTTTTTGATTGGCACAAGGTTTGCAACCTAAGATGAATACCTTGTGGGATGAATGATCCCTCCCTCCTTCATTTTCTTCAATTCATCTTCCATCTTCATGGAGAGGAGTGGATTAATTGGCATCTTCTTTTGTCTGAAGGGCTTTGCATTTGTTTCAAGAGGAATCTCATGCTGAAATAAGTCCTCTCTGTATGTTTTCAGCTCTAAATAAGACCAAGCAAGACAGTCTTGATATTTCTTCAATAGTTGAACATAGGACTATTTTTCCTCTTTATTTAGATTGTTTCCCAACCAAAATTTTCTTGGTTTATCACTAGTGCCCAAGTTATTCTCTTCCACATCCCCTCATGTAGACATGTTTCTATTGATGATGTAATCAACATTATTAAAATTGGACTCAAGAGCAACCATCCCTCTAGGAATGGTGTTAGTTTTCAATTGGATAATATCCGTTCCAAACAAAGTCTCTCTTACTTTAGTCACACACACCATGGGTTCCCAATCAATATTCTAATCTACAAACTCACCTTGATTTTTTAAGAACCTTTTCACTTGAGCATCATCATTAAACACTTGTCAATGCTTGATGTTGTCAGGGATAGATGGCCTAGTTAACACTTCAATATTTTACTAACAATAAGGTAAAAACAGTGTAATTTCTAAATCTTGACCCCAACACTACCAACTTGTCAGCAGAAGGATTGAAATTTCTGTCATGATGCACAATGTTGAAGGAATAAAACATCTCAATTAGATCCCAAACTGCATGTTTGTATAGTTTAATCCGTTGATTTTTTGTAGCATACAATTTTCTTATTTGTTTGAAAAATAGTTATGAATCTCCTTTTGCAATGATGTCCTTGACACCATACTTCCATGCAATTCTCAAATCCAACAACAAGGCTTCATACTCAGCAATATTGTTAGTACATTCAAAATTAAGCTTGAAGGAAAAAACAAACTCCTCCAAGCTAGGAGAAATAAAAATTATACAAGCACCATTTCCAAATTTGGAGCAAGCTCCATCAAATAGAAAGGTCCAAGGAGAAATTTCTTGTTCAAGGCATTTTGACTGATCCATCTTGTGTTCTTTGCTATTAGCAAACACAATAAAATTATCAACAACAACATCAACAAATAATACTTCATAAGAAGCATTTTTTGGATCTTCAATAAGGTGTAACATCTTTTTTCCATATAATTTTACAAGTATACCTACAATGGGAATGGTGGAAAAATACATATCCATTTGGACACTCCCAACAACACTTACAGCCCACTTTCCTTATGAAAGCATACCCCATTTGGTAGGGCAATCAACAATCACAACATCAAGTTTCAAATTCTTACCCAGATAGGTTGTAAGTTGTACCACCAAACCCTTCACACAACCAACTACCAAAACTTCTCTTGAGTCAATGGCATTACACTTTCCATAGGCTGTTATCACTTTAATATACAACTCATTCATGACTTCTACAGGCACAACATTGCATGATGTATTAGAATCAAACATATAATTCTGAACTAGTCTATCCTTTATGAGAAAAGTTGTAAAGAATGGGTCAACATTCAATTGGGAAGCAACCAAAGATATCCCCAAGTATACTTCAGATGTTTCCGTGAGATCCTCTAATGCTGGTGGTGTTTCAAGGTCTGTAATGATTTGAGGAGTTTCAACAACGTTTACATTTCTACTTGGGGTACTCTTCTCCTCTTTCAATCCCAAGTACTCAAATGCTCTCTTCTTGTGCTTAGGAATCTTAAGCAACTCAATGATTTGAACACTCACTTTTATTTGGCTCAATCCTAAGCAACTCAATGATTAGAACACTCTTTGGTAAGGAAGCATTGGAATGGAGACAAGAAGATTCATTAGATGGCATGGGATTATTAGCAGCTTGGGCATGAGGAGGACTGAAATTTTTTCTTAGGACAACAGAGCTTTTGGAAAGTGTTTCTCTTCTAGGAGATTCTTTGGTAATGCTTGTAAGGAAGGGTGTTTTAGGTTTGGCTTGAGGACCAACTCCCCTAACAACCTTGGTCCTAGTGTTCTCTTGAGTCACAACAACATTCATCAACAACTGTCTATCTTCCTCTGAAGGGATACCACCATCATAATTCTTAATCATCAAAGCTCTTAAGTATTCAAAGTAATTGTTAGGAATATCAAAATCTTGCACTACATCTACCTCAAGAGTATGAGGAGGAAGAAAGACTTGTACCCATTTGATGTAATCCCAAAAGGTTGCAACTATCCTTGAACTTATTACCTCAGTTGATGTTGCTCCTTCTTGTGATCCTTAAGAACAACCCAACATGTAGATATCATGGTCAGTTCCATCTTCATTATTAGCTTCACCATATTTCTGGTCCATTTCACATGGAGGATGGGGCAGAAAACACCTATCAAACGAATCAATATCAACAACTTCCTCAATAGCAGTAACCCTAGCAGTTAGGGGATCAGGTAACACCCTTCCTTCATGTTCTTGAGGATGTCTATTTCCAGACCCCATGGGTCCTTTCCCTCTATCATCAGATATCTGATCACCCCTAGGATGATTAGAAAATCTATCATGTTTTTGTGCTTTTTTCTGACATTGTGAAGTCTTTCCAATTCCCTTCTCTACCCGGGCTAACTTATATGAGATTTCTTTGACAGCCCCTGCCAAATTTTTCACAACCTCCTCCAAATATGCACCCTTGCTAGCATGAGGTTTTTCAGGGTTTATCAACTTTACACCATCTCTCTTGAGAGGTTTCCCAATGGCCTTAATGTTAGTTTCAATCTGTAGTGCCATGGTGAAGGCTTGCCTCAAATTGGTAGAGTTTTTGTCTCTTAGGTAATAGGCTGCCTTCTTATCAAATACATCTACATATTTGATCAAGCATGACTGATCACATGGCCTCAAATTAATTGGTAGCCTTCTCAAAGTTTTTATAAAACTTGTGTTGAAGTCATGAATTGATTCATTGGGGTTCTTCTTGATATTTTCAAATTCAGACAATAGAAACCTAGGATTAGTTTTGTCGCCATATTGCAATCTGAATGCATTCTACATTTTAGATCATGAATCAATAGAATTATCAGGCAGAGCCTTGTACCAATCCCTCGCATCCTCTTCTAATGTATGAATGAACAATTTAATATACACATCTTCATGCTCAATGTCAAAGTCCTCTATCATGTTAACAAAAATTTTCAGATGCTGATCAACTGTTATAGCATTGTTCCCTTGGAACTTTTGCAATCTACTTCTAACATCCTAAGGCACAGCATTAGGATAACTAGCCATTCCCCTAAAATTTATTGGGGAAAAGGTATTGACCACAATTGGAGGCCTATGTGGAGGATGAGCCAAGTTATCTAGTGGAGGTGATCTTAGGGGTGACATAAGTTGATGAGGAGTGTGCGAGGTCTTTGGGGGTCAAGAATGTGGTTCACAAGATTGGTATTCTCTAGGTGCTGATTTTATTGGAAATTTTTACTAGAATTGAAACGCACAGGTTTAATTTGAAAAAAGGAACTCACCAAGTACAGTAGAAGGACCTTCACTAGTTGATGTAAACAAGCTTATGAGAGGATTGCTTGAATCAGAATCACTGGAAGAAGAGTGATAATCCTCTCTTAAAGGTTGATATCTCTCACCAATGGATATTCCTTTGCTTGATGTCTAACCTTCAACAACCTTCCAAACTTTTATTTCCTCCAAAACTGTCTTTCCCAATTCTTGAAATAACTTTCTACTTGGGTCTCTCCTATTAGAGATTGTCTTCCTTCTAGGTTTGTAGAGATTAGCAACGCTAAATAACAAATGACGGAAAGCTAAGACACTGGTATTTAACAAGATCAAAACAACATGGAGTCACCACTAAGGACTTTCACCCTAGTTGTGAAAATGCACTAAAATACTCTTTCAAATACCTATCAACACTAAAAATCTTGCCAAACTTTATAGATCAGACCTTCCTTTTCTTGAATCTATTAAGCACAAATGCAAATGTAGTGCTAACTACTGCTAGAAACTAATAAAATTGCAGATAGAGTTTGAAACCTTTTCATACACCTTGAAAATTTCAGTATAGAATGATGCTTTAACAATATATTTTAATGGAAGCATTTATAATAAACATTACAAGGGTTTGACATGTATCCAAATATCTCAAATATTTTCAATAACTCCCCGGAAATAACGACACTAGATGTTGGTACCTTATTTTTGTTCTCCTTTTCAGTCTGAGCAGCATCAAAGATATGGCACAAAGCTTGAAGACAAATAGATCATGATGTATGTCGTTTTGTATCCATGGATGTGATCTAACTAGCACTCAGATTTGTGGAGAGATGGATACCACTCAAACAGGACTTGATCTTGTCCTAACTATTTTAGGTTGTGCCTTTCAACCAAGGTAAGAGGACCTATTTTTTAACCCTCAAATGGTGAAGAAGATGAAGATATCCCTCAATTTGTGTAAATAGTATGAAAAGTCCTTGATAAAATATGATCAACACTCCAAATCTAAATTTCACAAGTTTTCACTTCCAGATTATGGAGATAATTTCAATGCAAGGCAAGGGTTACTGAAGAAATTTTGAAATCCTAATATGTTCTGCATACTTTAGAAAATGGATTTTGATCTTCTATTGGCTATACATGTCAAAATAGGGGTAAAAAAGGGTAGAATTAGTTGTTTTGAATGATTTTTAGGTGGGAGTTTAGATAAGACAAACCAAGGTCCACCAAACCCTTCGAGGATTTTAGCAAAATATGGAGAAACTTTATAGTAGAAAGTATTAAAAATGGTTAATCATCCCTCCAACCAGGATATGTGCATTAAATGGAGGCCCAGATCTGCACTTTTCCACACAATATTTGATCATCTATCACAAAATCTTGAGTTAGAATGAACCAATGAATCATTTAGCAATCACTATTTAATCATGACCTAAGGTGCACCCAAAGGTTTACAAACAATCTCTGAAATCAAGGAAAGTAAAGTGATTTTAAATTTGTTTATCTCTTTATTAGATGAAAGGTCTTCTGAATGTGATAATCCAAATTCCACTAAACTAATCACAAAAAATGAGATCATTGTATGATCAAGAGAGATTTTAAACACAAGACTACAATAGGTGCAAGAAACAAAAATTCAAAACATTTCAGAAACATAAGTGTATGTAAATTTAATCACGAGACAACAAAAAATAATTTACAACTGATCAAATTTATCTGCAGGGGAATGTTTCAAGAACAATCTCAGAGCTTGATGATGGCTTTACAACTGAAACCAACTCAACATGATACAAATATGATGCAGAAAAGGAATTAGAAGTGGTTCTCAGGTGGTTTCTCAGAGAAGGGGATTCTTCCCAGATTTTCCCGAGGAATTTTTATTTTTCCAGGGCTTTTTTAAACTCTTCCAACCATTTGCGTGAAAAATTCATGCAATATATAGCATTCAATCTCCTTTGAGCTTTATTTCCCAAGAAAAGAATATGGCAAAGGATCAAATTTTTTACAAAAAAATTCTCATGATTCAAAGACAGGGACATTTAACAAAGTACGATCAAAAAGTTGACAGCTGTCTCAAAAAGAGATGAATCATTGAAAAATTTGCATCATTATCCATTGTGGAGGCACATTTTTTATCTTTAAAGCATGCATACCCCCTTCCTTTCATTATTTCATCCTTATCCCTCCAAAATATGACTTTGTAACTTTTGGATTTGATATTTTACGTTTTTGGAAGGGTTAGAGAAAAAATTCATTTCAAAAACATCTCTGATCTTCAAATTGATCCTCAAAATAAATTTCATTTTTCCTTCCATGCACAAATGATACGAATTTAGCAAAAATTTGGTGAAAATTGATGCAAAAATCACATCTCGAAGCTTCCTGGAGCTTAAATGTTGGCCAAACTTAAAAATGCACAGTTACCGTTGATCTTCCTTTATCCTTTAATCTGAGCCCTCCACATGTCATAATGTGATTAGAAATGGGCTTGGGATCACTTTTCAACATTTTAACACTTCTGGAAAAACGTAAAAAATTATCATTTTTCTTGACCCGTCTGCCCTATGAAAACGGGCTTGACATGTGTCCCAATGTGGGTCCTAGCAGAATCACAGTTCGATTCTACACATTTCCACCTTTCTTGGAAAAAAGGAAATGTTTCAAAATTATCCCCATGGACCCATACCTCTGATTCTATGCCAGACACGTGTTGGTCACTTATTTGCGGCAAGTTTGTGTTCCTCCTTTTCATTTCTTACCTTTATAAGATAAAAGATAAATTTCCCACAAAGACCCGACATTCTGGAATCCCTTCTTTTGATCTGAGCCATACACGTGGCTCAATCATGACCATTGATGGAGTTGTAACCTCATTTTGTAGTTTTAACCCTTTATACCAAAATGGGAAAAAACCTCAAGTTTCCCCCGAGGCCCGAAGTTTTGCCCCTCCATTGTTTTGACTTTTCTAACTACCACATTTCACCCTCTGATTTTCCTAGCGGACCCATGACCCTTCTCATAAATTTTGTTCCCTTTCACCAAAAAAGCAAAAAACTTCTAAGTCTTCCCCAGCCTCCATTCCCTCCTTTGATGCAAATGTGACACGTGTACACTTGTGATTCACTGTGGGCCCTAGGCATTTTCATTGCACTTTAACTCTTTTTCCAAAATGCCTTAAGGCACAAAAATACCCGCTTATACACCTTCACTATGCCTATGACACATGTACCTCCTCTGGGGTCTGCGGAGTTGCGGGGGCAACTTGCACTTTTTTCCAAAAAAACAAAAATATTAAGTGTTTAGAAATAACCTATCGATCCTTGTCCAATTAGAACAAGCCACGTACAAGAAGCTTTTTGAGCTAAAATTTAACGGGGAAAAGGACGCCCGTATGACCGTAAAAAATGTAGAAATTTCCAGCAATGCTGACTGAATTTTGAAGATGAAATTGATGGGGAAATGACCCTCGTCTAACCGTCAAAACACAGAAAATGCTTGGATGCCCTAGAATTTGATTTTTTTTCTAAGGACGACAAATTTCTCGAAATTGAACCAACATAAACATGTTTTTAAAGCAATTTTTTATCATGGAATTAGATTTTCAATGGAATACAAGTGCAAATTGATCAATTTTAAACTTCCATGATCGGGAAAAAAAGGAAAAATGCCAGAGCCTACAGATTTTGGAAAATTTAGGGCACAAAAGAGGGCATACATGCTAAATGCATTCAAATTGGGACAAAACAACAAGTTTATGAGAATTTAAAGGTATTTGATTGGAGGGAAAAGTTTTATACTACCAATTTCGAGAGAAAAATGTTGCTAGAGCATGCAAACCAAAGGAGAAATTAGGGAAAAATGGTGCAAGCACAAAAATGGAACCAACATAGACTTTGACCATGGGGCGGAATTGCACTTGTTTGGAGTCTTAGTTTAGGATCGCACCCTTGAAGTTGTGTCATTGGGACATGTGGTTCTTCACACAGTTTTGAGACTTTTCAACCACCAACTCTATTTCCTTTTCAGACCTGGGACATGTGGAAGATCCGGGGTTGTTTTGGGGACCACCTTTTGGGCTTAACCTTTGGAGTTATGTCGTTGAGGCACATGGAGGCTTCTGCCGAATTTCTTATACTTATTTGATTAAATGGCTGGCTCTTTCCCTTTTTTACACTTGGGACACATGGAAGCTCCATAGACATTTTGGAACCCATTCTATATTTTAACCTTGAAGTTGTCACCGAGTTGATACATGGCTCTTTCCACTAGGTCCTGGACTCTTTAAAGGCCAACTCTATCTTCTTTTTTAATTTGACCACGTGATGAGCTTGGGCTTGGTTAGATACTACCCCTTGGGCTCAACCTTTAGAGTTGCGTCATTGAGGCACATGGCACATGTTTCGAGGATCTAAAAAATTTTCATTTTTTGAAAAGACTTCTCCAGGCTAGTGGCTCCATTACTTCATGAATTTCCACTTGGCGAAAAAATCCCCGTGGGCTCGTGCAGGCCCGCACTTGAAAACTATGCCATTTTGTGAAAAGTGCAAAATTTCCAAAATGCCCTGTAGACCTGACCGACATAAATTTACACTCGGGAAAAATTTCCTCCGTGGCCCCACATATTCACTTGGAAAAAGAAATCATTCCCAAGCCCATTGGCCCACAACTGCAAACTACACATTTTAAGGAAGTGGCAAAATTTCCAAATTTTTCCCGATGGCACGCTTCCCCATAGCTAAAAAAGGCCTGACATGTGGCTTCTCTGGGCAGCAGTGCAGGTGCGTATTACTTTTATACTTTAGGCCTTTTCAAAAAAAAATCCAAAAATTCAAATTTCCTCTAGTGACCCACTTTGACTTGAAACATGGCCACATGTCCCTTTGCGGGCCTTACGCATTCTTTTTTATTATTTCTCTGCGGGATTGTGGGTCTAAAATTGTAAACTATGATTTTTGCAAAATCGCACGAAGTACCAAGATATCTCCCCAGCCCCACTGATCCATAATTTTCCCATTGGAAAAAATCTTCCACTGGTCCCGCTGGCCCACTTTTGGAAAAAAAAAATTCTTCCAAGGCTCGCCATCCTGCCATTCCCAAAAATATGAGGAGTTAGAAGGAATTCTTTGTATTTCTGGAAAGCGGAAGAAATTTCCTATCTAATGTAAATTCTTTTAGGGGACCTTAAGTGGTTAAAATATATAAAAATTCAGATTGAAGCACCAAAAGAGGGGAAATGGTGTTAGTTGACCAAAAATAAGTGTGAGCTTATTTTGGTCAATAGTTTTTTTCTCTCAGGGATCTTAAGGGACTACGTTCAGATGGAGTATTCTAGAAGTCATGGAAGCATTGGGCACTGAAATGAAGCCTCCCAAAGTGTTTACGACACCATCCCAATTCCTCTACATAGTCATTTCAATGCTAAAAGCTTCCTTTTACAAACTATAACAAAGGATAACCTTACACTGACTCAAACTGGACTATTGAGTGTAGTTGCAAACAATAGGACCATGAGATGATGGAATTTAGATGGAGTAAACAAAGACAATATTTCATAGAGGGTACTAACACATACGAAGTAGCCCAGAATAACTAAGATCATTGGGAACTGAAATGAATCCTCCCAAATCATCTACCAAGCCATCCCAATACATGTGTGCAGTCTGTTTGGTTCCATGAGCTTCCGTTTGAAAAATATAAAATTAGTAACCTTGCATTAGAGTTTGAATAAAAGGTAATGTTTACTTTGATTCTCATCACTTTTTCTCTCACTTTTCTTCTCACTCTCCCCTTCTCTTTATCTATCTATCTATATCTATATCTTTGTTTCTCTTACATTGTCTCTCTTACATGGTCTATGTTCATGTGTTAGTGGTCTTAATTATTAGGGATTAAATGTTAAAGGAAATAATTTTTTGTACAAATCCTAATAAGTATGAAAAAGGTTCAAATGATGTATTAAAAAGGTGGAGAAATTAGGTTCTATGATTGAATACCCATAATACGTAAGGGAAAATTTAGTTAGAGATTAGGAAGCTTATGTATTTGAGATAAATATTGATTTTGGGATTTATTTACTCATTTTATTGGTAGGATACTCATCGTAAGAACTCAACCAAAGGAAGAAATTGTAAGGATACTTTGAAAGTAAATGTGGAGCTCTATTTTTACATGAATTATATTGTAAGTTGAATCTATTTTCTTATAATTTAGTGTTCTATTGTGGGTTAGATGGATTTGTGTTTATAACATCTTTACTAAGATTCAAGTTTGTTTGAATGATTGAATAATCCCTTTTGGAAGTAAATCTACTCTATTTTCCATAAAATTTCCTAATTGATCATTATTTTAACAAGTATTGGAGTGATTTATTGATCAATTTTGTGTACAAGCAATAAATAAGGATTGTAAAATATTTCAATAAGGATTCTAAGATTGTTTATGGGATATTCGCAAGTAAAGGTATCTTACTAAGTTGTAAGAAACTCATTTTGTGGTTTTCCTTACTAATAGAAAGTTTGTAGCCATTTGAATTTTTATACATGTTGTGAATGATGAAGGAAAATCCATGTATTTTATGCATGATGATTTTATAACATTAGTGAGGGTGGAATTATTTAATTATTTGATTACATAAGTGCATGAAAAAGACCATGCTAAGAAAACTATTTACAGTTACACACACTTACCGTAATCTCTCAGTCATGATGAATTTCCATCTAATGCTCAAATGATTTTTCAAGAGCTACTGAATCATTAATGGGGTATAAAAATGAAAATATCAAGGATTTCTTTCCCTCAAAGTAACAATGGAAGGGGGTGAACTCTACATAAACATAATATTACACAATCAAACATCAAATTTATCTTATAGAACTATATTTACAAAAAAAAATTGAATGCAAATCTAAACATTTATGCCAACTAAGTACATGTATTTGTAATGAAAATATCTTAACTAATTTTATCAATATATAAATTATCTTTTTACTGCACGACACCTGTGAATCATATAAACAGGGTTGCTACTTGTCGTAGGTAACTCCTACATAGACACAATGCAGTCACGTTGATTATCTACATGATTCCACAATGAAGGAAATCAGTAAAATAATTTAACATATAATATGAATAACATGAGCTATTTGATGAAAATACAGAGTTTGAATAACTCAATGAGTTATTGCGTAGATGAAATTACAGTGGAAACACCTTTCTCTACTTCTCAGAGAGATGGTGGTGTGTCTAGTGAGGTCATCAACTTTATTAAAAATATATCATGTCAAGTTTGTTGATCATATATAATATATATACAAGAACATACACATATAGACATATATTTGAGTTCAAAATATACATATATTTTGATACGTGATAATTTTACACAATTAGCATTCTAAATTACCTCTATGAATGGATGCATAGGCATGGTGCTTGCATCCTATAGTTGGGATGATGATGTTCCTCTCATGCACTGAGATATGATGTAGGTGCATGAGTAGGTTTTCATATAGGTTGGTATGTTTTTGTTAGAGTCTAAGTTGTTTTAGGGTGTATGCAATTATTTCCCTCAAAAATGTTGCATTTCAAATATTCAAAAATCACAGTTTGTGTGCAAAACACAAAATAAGGTATGTTTGAGTTGTGAAGGAAAAAATACTGTGAAACCAGACTTGGAGAGATATTATCATGTGGAATAAATTTTTTTTTCAACAACTTAGGTGGTTTTAATTAATTTCCAATTCAAGAAGTTATTGAGTCATTTTAGGGAGTAGTTGAATTAGACTAGGAGTGTGGTTCGGAGTACTAAAAATGGGATTTTGATATTCGTATGTTATTCCTTCATGAAAGATCAAAGGAGGTGTAATTATGTGGAAATAAAAATAATTTAATATTTGGAGGTGTCCCATAATGTAATTTGCAATCTTTACTATGTTTTCATATGCATATTTAACAATATTCATGCACAGACTGAGAGCTAACAATTGACAATCAAGGGATATTGAGTTGGAAAGATGAATGTGATATATTAATCATCTAGAGGGAATCATTATAAGCCCAATAAAATTAATTTTAGGTCTTGAAATGTCTTTATGAGCTTTGTGTGCTCAATTTTGTGTTTCCTTCCCCTAAACTAGGGCTTGCAATATCTTCTAGACCATGTGGTTAAAATTGCTAAATTTGTGAAATAACCATGTTCACAACATTCTCTATAACTGTGAAAAATATCAGAGTTCAATTCCATGGGAAGATGTGGTTTTCATTAAATTCTATGTGTTAAGCTTGCATTTTTACTAGTCTGGACTATATAGTACTATTTTTGTGATGTTCTAGTGAAGATTATTAAAATACATTATTGGGGTACCTTTTTATGGTTGGTATAAACCTCATGCAAGTGTTGTGAAATTAGATCCATCCCTGAAACTCCTGTATCATCATCACAGTCCTAAAAAAGATCTAATAAGGCATATGACAAGGCACAAAACAAAGTAAGGATAAGTAAATGTTGAATTGGTCTATAATGAAGACCTCATGAGTTAAAAGTAGTTTAAGTTGAGGCTAGGCATTAGATAAAGAAGGGGAGAAGGTTATAGAGGAAGAAAAAACATCCTTATAAGCTTCATGACCATGGGGTTTGTCATTTGTTAATGTAAAGGAAGAAAATAGAGATGAAGTATGGTAGAAGGGCATGAATTGGTATTGAGAATATATCAAGAATTATATTGCAGAGAAGGTAGAATATACAGGAGCATGGTCTTCGCATGATAGGATATGGAGAGCCTTTATAGGCTATGAAGGGTGAATCCTATGTAGAAAGGGAACATAAGGTGTATTCTAAGGGATTGCAGATTGAGGAAGTACAATAGATAGGAATATTGAAGAATGTTACGATTTCATGAAGAAATCACAAGCACATTAAGTTGCATAGAGGTGAAAAAGGTGGAAGAAGTAAAGTGTAAGAGAGTGGAATGGAGTAAGTTGAGGTACAACTAATAGAATGGAATGGTGCAGACATGTGTAAAATACCATCCTCAATTGGTCCCAAAGATTATTTTTTATCAGATCATTAAGGCACCAGTGGATTGGAAACCATTTACATGACAACAGAATAGGAAAATGAGTTATGGGGTCAGTGAATAATGCACATACGTGGTATTTTGTAAAATTTTTTATTTACATGTACATAGGATAATATTTTGGAATGGTATTCCCTATAACTCTATTTATAAGTTGTCTAACAATTAGTTTGACTCATTTCCACATCAACCTAAGTCAATAATGTCTCCAATGTGTTTGCATGTCAGGGAGGATGGGGGTTTTTAGAATGGGGATCCCTCATTGTTTTAATTAATTACTCAATTTAAATTTTATTTTCCACTATTTGAGCTACTAAATCCTCCTAACTACCTGGGGTATGTTCAACAATTATAGGAGGGATAGGAGGGTTCACACGATTTACAGGGTTTTTTTGTGGTTCTGGTGAAATGGTAACAATAAAAAACCATGTATTTAATCAAAATCTACAATTTAGTTACAAAATTTCAATGAAATTCAAAGAAAAAAAATTCCTTACATCTTCTCACTCTTCTATGTGGCACCATTACTGATTCTAATCTTCGCAATGATTTGCAAATGATCTTGGGAGCTAGTTGTTGAATACCAACCATGACTACATGGTTTTTCTCTAAAATTTGCATATAAGGGGAATGAAAATGAGGAGGGGCTTGAGTTTTTATTTATTTTTAGTTTTAAAAAATGCATATGTGTTATAACATGTATACGTTAAAGCTTTGATAAACACCAAACCAAAAACATACCGCATATGTGTTTTGACAAAACTCATACATGTTTTTCTTATTTTCACATTTGTGTCCACCTTTTTCCACTAGATTGGTGCAATTACCTGTGTTTGTGAAAATTGTGCCCTAGGTTGCTCTTGTGACAATCGCACTTTGTGAAGTAGAGAAAAATAACTATATTTAGAATGTAGTAAATGTGTGACCTCATGCCCCTATGGCAAGTAGTGTAGGTAGAAAGTTATGTTATTCTCCAACCTATAAATACTTCAATGAGACTTGGTGGAGAGATATTTGTACTATCTTGTTTTGTGGGTGATCTAATGCTACTGGCCGAAGTAGTGTAGGGAGAAATGTTCGTTGTATCCTTTAATCTATAACTACTCCATAGAATGATAAGGATAATCTACCGTATAAAATTTAATATGTATGGGGTTTGTAGACTAATCTTAACCCACTCACTATAAACATAATTGTGCCATGTATGGATATTGTACACTAAACTGTAGATTGAAGTGTAGACTAAACTATAGACTAACTTGTATTGGTACTATGTGTAAACCCCAAATGATGTCCCTGAGTTTTGGGGTACATGTAATGTCGTGTGTAGGATAATATAATCCCAAAAGATGACCGGAACGTAACTGAAACTCTACCATGAAGAGGGATGGGTATTTTCCTTGTAAATACTAAGGCACACACAATCAAGAGATTAAACAACATATGTTAGTACGAACAAGCATGCATGTAGATAAACAAATGTTTAAGCTAGAACATAAGCACATAATGTAAAAAATAAAAGAGAGAATAATATATACTGGAAAGTGGGTTACAAACATGTGACACAGCTCATGATGTCACAATAAACTCAAGGCCATCATGGTAGAAAACATTTAATTGTGTGCACACAACAAACGGAAAGGCACAGAAACAAGACAAAGAATAGATGCAATAAAAAAAAAAGGGTATGGAAACTAGTATCCCTAAATAATAAATGATGCACATAAAGCACCCGTTAGCATGTTAGAAATATAGCAAGTGTGTAAAACCATGTATAACTTGATAACGGAAAGTGCTAAATACTAAAATGAAATAATAACACCTATAGTATACTAATGTGGATGCCCCCAGTAGCTAGTGTGTTAGGAATCGATGTTGAATGTAAATGCTATGTATTTGTGATCAAAACTAGAAAATAAGATGATCACACATGTGTGTATGCTAAATAAAATGACATACATGAGATCTATCTAACATGTTTAATAAGGTGACATGTATAGGCAAGTGCAAGCAAGAGTAAATGCAACGATAAAATGGAGTATGATGTGGATGGATGGAATGGAATTTAGAATGGATAATAGGAGCCATTTTCTTGGATAGTGAATGGATTTATATGTAGTGATGTTCATTTAGTACGCCCCCTTAGAAGTCAATAATGAACCATAAATGAGAGTGTGTCATTGGGAAATGTTCAAACTATGTGACGTATGTAGCACATTGTGATGAGTGTGTAGTGATGAGATGCAACAAAGAAATTACATTTGCATGAGTCTATAGCCAAAGTGTATATCATGAATAGATGAATTAAACAGAGGTGGTGATGTAGCCTAAACAGCATACCATTAAACAATGTAAGTGATGTTGATGAGGTAGCCTATCACCAGATGGTGCTAGAACAAGTGACCATATAGCCAAAGGCATTAATCACTAATCCTAGTAATGTTGCATGAGAATATAAAATGATGAATGTGTGAGCATGTTAAAGTCCAATTTTGGTTCTATATCATCAATAGTCTAGTATAGACTAGGAGACTAGAGTACATCATAAGGTAGTGAGTCAAACACATATACAAAGATGTACTATGAGTTATGAGAAGAAATGACCATGTGATGAGATAAATGTGTAAATATGTGATGTATAATGCAATAAAATATGTGTAGATAATATAATAGTGTGAAATGTGTGTTTTTTAGTATGGATGATGAATGGTATGTAATGCTAGACTCATAAACAATAGGAGTGTGACAAATGTGTGATGAACACTAGTATGGAGTGTAGATGTTTGAATTTCGGAAAAAAAAATGATTTAGTATGAAAAATGTGAGATGTAATTTAAGATGTATAAAGAGATGTAATGCATATTACCTAGTGTGTAGTGTGTGAGGTTCATGTGTAGTATGCCCTCAACATTCAATTTTGAACTAAAGCACAAGAGTGTGTCATAGGGTAGTGAAAATGTGTAGGGTATAAAGGACAATGTCTATGCTAAGAGGTTGATAAATGTGAGTGTGAAACATGTGGCGATTTACTAAGATGGTGGGGGAAAATGTGAATGTTATGTGCCCAAAGTGTGGATGATGAATAACTCATCATGTAAAGTCATATAATATATCGTCATCTTTAGGCTCAAATTCATAGAGTTTTGCATCAGAAAAATGATAAGTTATTGTGTCTGGTTGGTCGTGCAAAGAGATATTGAGATATAAATGATACATTTCCATAGCATAGTCCTTATCGATGAAGGGTTGTAAAGGACACCCATGCATATACCAATGAGTGAGATTTTGTGTATAGCCTAGAAAATAAGTTTTGCAAATGAACACATGGCCAAAAGACATGGGAAATGATATATCTATATGATCATGGATGAATTTTCCTCCTATATATGTAAGCGAAGAGTGTCTTAATATGAGCGGAGTAGAAGAAGCTATACATGGGAGGTAGACTATGAGATAGAATACATGTAGATCATAAGTTATAGTAATCATGATGAACCCATAATATAGATGATAATTATGCTTTGGAGGATAAAGATATTCAAAAGCGAATCCAAGTCTGACTAGTAAACCATGTGAACATATAGTGTTCTCGTAAGTAGGATCAAATGGAATATATTCTCAATATGAATCTTGCATGAAAATCATACATGCGAAATAAGGTTGGGTTGATGAGAGTGGTGTATGTGAAAGTCTATAGGATAGAGTGATCTTTGTATACTAGATAGACCCCTGATAAAGAATCATAGCAGTATTAACAGTGGGTGGATGTTATGGAGTAGAAGAAATTTCCCATATCCCACAAATAGTACCTTCAAGTGGTCTCAAATAATGTGGTTCGTCCATGGGTTAAGGATCATCTGTAGTATCAATACATGGAATATGAAGACTAGTATTATGTGTTGGGTAGCAACATTAGAATAGATCGAGGTTACAAAAATATGTATATTAATGCCTTGATGTATGAGTTTTAGACAATTATTTACAATAGTATCTTGCATGGCATAATGACACGACCTACCAAGAAAAAAATTATAAGAGACTCGGAAATCAATGACAAAGAATAGGGTGTTAATAGTTTTTAGTCATGTAGTAATAAGTAATGTAATGTAATCAATGAATGGATGAATTGAACCAACAAATTCACATAGTGAAAGAGAAGTTGGACTAATATGGCAAGAGGAAAGTCCTAGGTTCTCATTGGATGACATGGGGCATAAGTTGAGTTCAGATCTATTATCTGCTAAAGTACACTTGACTCTTGTATTGCCGATGCTAATCATGATATACAAGCGAGGGTCATTATTATTAGACGTGGATGTTATAGTCTAAGAAAATGCATCGTCAAATGTATGAAGTAAAAAGTCGTGGTGCATAGGAATGCGAGAGGTAGAAAAAATATGTTGGAATATATGCATTAAATAAGAATGCTTGAGAAAGTAATCATCAAGAAAAATACCCATGATGAATATACTTTAGGATGACAAACAAGGATTGAGGATCCTTAAAGTGTGAATATTGAGTTCAAGTTCACCAATATGACTATGCTATTATGGGAAATCCTAGCCTAATATAATGTTATGAAAAGAAGTAAATAACAGATGAAAAAAATAAAGAAAATGACCCAAGAAACTAAGTAAATAGAAATGTAAAATCCTAATGTGAAAGAGGGGTTAGGAATTCCTTATCATATTTTATGAAGGTGTGAGGCTATGTTGTAGTATGAACTGGGAAAATAGGTTGTGGAAATGACCAAACAGAACCCTCAGAATTCCCAAGGTTAGTGACTGGACTAGGCCTCTTAGAGAGGGACATGGGCATGTGTGGGTGCCTTGGTCTACAGAAATAGTCTGCAATCCTCCTCTGAGGTTTCACTATTTTTTTTCCTCTATGTTCTTACTATTTCATTGGATTCTCTAGACTATGCAGTATGTCACTGGAAAATCAATGATGAAGGAGGGACCCACAAAACCCTTGAGAAGCATCAAACGACTAAAAAATAAGTATTCATATGAAGGGGTTGGATTATCCTCAACATCCGTAATGGTGGACTTACTAACTAAGAATTGCACTACATCTCAGAGGATAGTAGTTCTATGTGTGTGTGTGTGTAAATTTTTCCCAAGGCTGCTCTTGTACGAGTCACACTTTTTTATATAGTTAGCAATAACTAGATGTAGAATGTAGTAAATGTGTGCATGGAAACAATAAACTCCCATCCCATGAAATGTGATGCAAATGAACCATCCTTGTGTGCCTTGTGAAGGAGCTAGATGGATGAAATTGTAGCTTTAGGTGAATTTAATGGATGCAACTCTAGATTGTTATAGTAAGTGCTTAGTTATTGATCCCTCATTATGGTCTCATAAATATAAATTTGTATAGTTCTCTTGTTCTAATTCCATAATTAACCCTGAAAATTCTAACCACCAAAAAGTTATAAATCTCAAATGGCTAGAAAGTTCGCAAAAGGTGAATGTAAAGTGTAAACATGATCAAGGATAAAGAAATGTATAAATGACTAAAGACATGGGTTAATTGTTACACTTTTCACTCAATAACCATATGAATCATAGTATGAGACTGAGACCAAAGATTGACTCAAAGTGCATGATTTAGTGACTAAAGCATTGCATTAAATATGTCATAGATTATATAAACAAAATATTAATCACAATTCTTGCATGAATCTAAAACACTTATGCACTCTCTCTCTCTCTCTTCTCTCTCTCTCTCTCTCTCTCTCTCTCTCTCTCTCACACACACAACACACACACACACACACACACACACACACACACACACACACACACACACACACACACACACACACACACACACACACACACACACACACACACACACACCACACACACACACACACACACACACCACCACACACACACAACACCACACACACACACACAACACTCACTCACTCACTCTCACACACACACACAATATTCCAATGGAATTTTCCTTCATGCATTCACTCATCATACTCACTACTCTTGGTAGGCATAAGATATAAAGATATTGAGGAACTTGTAGCGTCACCATCATGTCTTAATCATGACCTCTCTTGGTAGTACTCCTATCACTCACATAATGTGGAATTATATACCAAACCATTTGCATACTAAGCATGTGTTTCCATTAGTATTGCTAAAAATAAATTCACCAATTCAATCCCAGGACAAGAATCTGGCCACTAGGATCAATATTCTCTGCTTTCATCATACTCACTCTAAAAGAATACACATGTGGTGTCTACCACCATAACTATATCAAATGATCATACAAGTTCACCTACTTTAACATCAAATTTATCAAGCATGAATCCATTCACTAAATCCCTCATCATGTTGTAGAGCATTTTTTGCATTGATGTTTCCATAATGGTGCCCTAATAGGTATCACCTTCATTAACCAACACAACCATATCAACATTTAGCACATTAACACCATTATTTCTATCTATCAACTTATAAAAATCTCAAATATCACATAATCTTTATGTTTCACGTATATTTCTCCATTGAAATTTCCACTAGGTGCATCTTTCCCTCCCTCATATCCACCACCTATGGGTGGAGGAATCCCTATAAAATTAATCCTCTTGGTGAAACATCAAACACTAGTTCATTGAATATAAGTGGAAGTACTAGCACCCATTTAAATCCCATTCAACACTTTACATATACTATAGTGCATCCATCATCATTGCAATAACTCATTATAACTACTAGGTATACCTTATTTACTTGTCAGTATAATACCTTAGTTAGTGTTGGCCTTAAATGTATCCCCTCTCAATAAGTTACATGCATAGATTATGTCTATTCATATGGTGCTAGAGGCATGACTTGAATAATCCTAAACTTCCACATTAGTTTATCATTTTAAAATAAATCCCCTTTGGGGGGAAATTGATCCTCTAGCCACATGGTATGTAGAATCCATATCATCTCAATGAAATAATTTAACCACCTTTTGAAAATCATATATGGCCTAAAAATAATCTCTTGTAGTTAGAACCTACTCAACATGGATCTATAATTCATCGTTTTTAATCCTTGTCATCTTGACATCTCTAATAGTCACTACCACAGTCTATTAATAGGCCCAGTTTATGTATGGCCCACCTATCAACCACATAACAACAATGTTCTCATTTCCCATGCATCACAACATAGTCTATGAATAGGATCTAATAAGGCATATGAAAAGGCACAAAATAAAGTAAGGTTAAGTAAATTTTTAACCAATGTATAATGAAGACTTCATGAGTTAAAAATGGTTAAAGTGAAGGCTAGGCATTAGAGAAACTGGAGGAGAAGGCTATAGAGGAAGAAAAAACATCCTTATAAGCTTCATGACCATGGGGTTTGTCATTGGTTAGTGTAAAGGAGGAAATCAGAGATGAAGTATGGTAGAAGGGTATGAATTGGTATTGAGGATATATCAAGAATGGTATTGTAAAGACAGTAGAATATCCAGGAGCATGGTCTTACCATGATAGAATATGAGGAGCCTTTATAGGCTATGAAGTGTGAATCTTGTACAGAAAGGGAAGATAAGGTGTATTTGAGTGGATTGCAGATAGAGGAAGTATAATAGATAGGATTGGAGATAGAAATATGTTTGAAGACATACGAATATTGAGGAATGTTGTGGTTTCATGAATAAATCACAAGCACATTAAGTTGCATATAAGTGACAAAGGTGGAAGAAGTAAACTGTAAGAGATTGGAATGGAGTAAGTTGAGGTACAACTTATAGAATGGATTGGTGAGGATAGGTGTAAAGCATAGGATATGTTGGGAGGTGTGATGATCTTAGGATGTATTCATAAGTACATGAGACTTTATCATAGGAATTATACCGAGAGGTATAGTGTTAAAAAGAGTTGAGAAAGAGGACAAGGCTTGAGTAGAGTATAATGTCCATAAAGGCAACTGATACAAGGCAGGGAAGGGTAACTACTAAAGCCAAGGTATGAAACTCATGTTTTTAGTCACATATGCTTGAATAAGTATATACAATGAAATGTACCAACAACATAAACTATGTGCACAAAATGACCTACATTAAGTAAGTTCCTTTTGATAGATCCTCAAGAAAGGGAAGATTGGACAAGATTACACATAATTGTAGTGAATTGTGACCTACATAAGTGAAAACAGATAAATTTAGGAAGACCCCTTAAACCATAATATTAATGCATATATGTACATATGTATATGTAAGTTTATAAATTTGACCAAGTTCAAAAACAATTATTTTTAAATTTTAACATATTTAATTAAATCAAGTACTCATATTTTTTGTAACATACATAATAAAAAATATGTATAAAGTTTTCGTTGATGTTTGGAATCCAAATGTATCACTCAAAAAGGTGTAAAAAATAGCGACATTATCATGTGTACCACTAGTTGAAACTCCATCAACATGAGTATTAATGAAAGTATCATCCTCATCAGGTGCTAAGCATATGCTACCACATGATGTGCAAATATGTGGCCTCATGCTAATACTTCCTAGAGGAATAGTATTTCTACCTCCATCAACATTTGTATCAAAATTCTCCCTCGTATGTCAAACAAGGATATCAAATAGCATCTGAAGCACCTGCAGTGTATCAATCTCTATTATGTCCTTCACTGCAAGAATGAAAGTCTCAGGATGAGGGGGATTTTGTGTGGGGACATTACCATGTTGAATAGGTACATGTTTTGCACATTGTCTATCATGTGCAAATCCTTTTCCTTAAACCTGAAACTTGTGGTAGTCAAAATACTTCAGGATCTTGTTGAAGCTAAAGTTGCAATAGAGATTCCTATAAACGTATAGTGGAACATCATTGTTATTGCAAGATGGAATATCAAATATCATCCACCATTGGTCCCAAATATTATTTTTTATCAAATCATTAATGCACCAGTGGATTGGAAACCATTTACATGGCAACAAAATAGGAAAATTAGTTATGGGGTCAATGAATAATGCACATACGTGGTATTCTATAATTTTTTTTTCTTTAAATCTACATATGATAATATTTTGGCATGGTATTCCCTATAATTCTCTTTATAAGTTGTTGAACATTAAATTTGACTCATTTCCACATCAACCTAAGTCAATAATATCTCCAATGTGTTTGCAAGTGAGGGATGATGGGGCCTTATAGAATGGAGATCCCTCATTGTTTTAATTAATTACTCAATTCCAATTTTATTTTCCGCTATATGGGATACTAAATTCTCCTAACTACCTACGGTATGTTCAACAATTATAGGAGGGCCACGAGGGTTCACATGATTTATAAGGTTTTTTTGCGGTTCTGGTGAAACTATAACAATTAAAAACCATGTATTTAATCAAAATCTACAATGTAATTACAAAATTTCAATGCAATTCAAAGAGAAAAAAATCCTTCCATCTTCTCACTCTTCTTTGTGGCACCATTATTGATTCTAATCTTCGCAATGATTTGCAAATGATCTTGGGAGCTAGTTGTTGAATACCAACCACGACTATATGGTTTTTCTCTAAAATTCACATATGAGGGGAATGAAAATGAGGAAGGGCTTAGGTTTTTTTTTATTTTTAGTTTAAAAAAATACATATGTGTTATAACACATGCATTAAAGCTTCGTTAAATACCAAACCAAAAACATACCACATATGCCTTTTGACAAAACACATATGTGTTTTTCTTATTTTCACATTTGTGTCCACTTTTTGGCCCCTAGATTGGTGTAGTTACCTATGTGTGTGTGTGAAAATCGTACCCTAGCTTGCTCTTGTTACAATTGCACTTTTTGAAGTAGAGAGAAATAACTATATGTAGAATGTAGTAAATGTCCAACCTAATGCCTCTATGGTAAGTAGTGTAGGTAGAAGTTATGTTACTCTCCAACCTATAACTACTTCCATGAGACTTGGTGAAGAGATATTTGTACTATCTGGTTTTTTAGGTCATCCAATGCCACTGGCCGAAGTAGTGTAGAGAGAAATGTTCGTTGTATCCTCCAACCTCTAACTACTCTGGAGACTTATAAGGATAATAGACCCTATAAAATTTATTGTGTATGGGGTTTGTAGACTAATTTGAACCCACTCACTGTAAACATAATTGTGCCATGTATGGAGATTGTACACTAAACTGTAGATTGAAGTGTAGACTAAACTATAGACTAAATTTTATTGGTACTATATGTAAACCCCAAATGATGTCCCATAGTTTTGGGGTACATGTAATGTCGTGTGTAGGAGAATATAACCCCAAAAGAGGAATGACCACATAACTGAAACTCTACCTTGAAGAGGGAAGGGAATGTGCCTTGTAAAGAGTAAGGCACACACAATCAAGAGGTTAAACAACATGTGTTAGTACAAACAAGCATGCATGTAGATAAACAAATGTTTAAGCTAGAACATAATCACATACTGTAAAAAGTCAAACAGACAATAATATAGTGCAGAAAGTGGGTTACAAGCATGGGACACAACTCATGATGTGATAAGAAACTCAAGCCGTAATGGAAGAAAAAAATTAAGTGTGTGCACACAACAAAGGTAAAGGCAAACAAACCAGAAAAATAATAGCATATAATAGCAAATAAACAAATAGGTATGGAAACAAGTAATCCTACATAACAAATGATGCACATGAAGCACTCGTTTGCATGTTAGAAAGATAGAAAATGTGTCTAAGCATGTATAACTTGATAATGGAAAGTGCTAACTACTGAAATGAAACAATAACACATGTAGTATATGAATGTGGATTCCCTTAGTAGCTAGTGTGTCAAGTATCGATGTTGAATGTAAATGCTATGTATCTAATATCAAAACTCGAAAATAATGTGAACAAACATGTGTGTATGGTAAAAAAAATGTCATACATGAGATCTATGTAACATGTTTAGTAAGGTGACATGTAAAGACAAGTGCAAGCAAGAGTAAATGCAACCATAAAATGGAGTATGATGTGGATGGATGGAATGGAATTTAGAATGGATGATAGGAGCTATGTGCTTGGATAGTGAATGTATTTATATGCAGTGATATTCATTTAGTATGCCCCCTTAGAAGTCCCCTTAGAGTTCAAGAATGAATCATAAATTAGAATGTTTCATTGGGAAATGGTCAAATTATGTGACATGTGTAGCACATTGTGATGAGTGTGTAGCAATGAGATTCAACATAGCAATTACATTTGGATGAATCTATAGGAAAAGTGTATATCATGAATAGATGAATTAAACGGAGGTGGTGATGTAGCCTGAAGTGTATACCATTAAACAATATAAGTGATGGTGATGAGGTATCCTATCACGAGATGGTGCTAGAAGAAGTGACCATATAGCCAAAGGCATTTATCACTAATCCTTGTAATGTTGCATGAGAATATGAAATGATGAATGTGTGAGCATGTTGTGGTCCAATTTTTGTTGTATACTATCAACAGGCTAGTATAAACTATGGGACTAAAGTGCGTCATACTTTAGTGATTCGAACACATATTAGAAGATTTACTATGAGTTATGAGAAGAGACAACCATGTGATGAGATAAATGTGTAAATATGTGATGTATAATGCAATAAAAGATGTGTAGATAGTCTAATAGTGTGAAATGTGTGTTTTTTAGTATGTATGATGAATAGTATGTAATGCTAGACTCATAGACAATAGGAGTGTGACACATGTGTGATGAAAACTAGTATGGTGTGTAGATGTATGAATTTTGGAATAAAAATGATTTAGTATGAAAAATGTGAGATGTAATTTAAGATGTATAAAGAGACGCAATGCATAGTACCTAGTGTGTAGTGTGTGAGGTTCATGTGCAGTATGCCCTCAACATTCAAATTTGAACCAAAGCACAAGAGTGTGTCATAGGGTAGTGAAAATGTGTAGGGTATAAAGGAAAATGTCTATGCTAAGAGGTTGATAAATGTGAGTGTGAAACATGTGGCAATTTACTAAGATGGTGGGGGAAACTGTGAATTCTATGCCCCCAAAGTGTGGAAGATGAATAACTCATCATGTAAAGTCATATAAGATATCGTCAGCTTTAGGCTCAAATTCATATAGTTTTACATCAGAAACATGATAAGTTATTGTGTCTAGTTGGTCATGTAAAGAGGTATTAAGACATAAATGATACATTCCCATAGCATATTACTCATCCTTGAAGGGTTGTAAAGGACACCCATACATATACCAATCAGTGAGATTTTGTGTATAGCCTAGAAAATAACTTTTGCAAATGAACACATGGCCAAAAGACATGGGAAATTATATATCTATATGATCATGGATGAATGTTCCTCCCATATATGTAAGCCAAGAGTGTCTTAGTATGAGTGGAATATAAGGGGTTATACATGGGAGGTAGACTATTAGATAGAATACATGTAGATAATAAGTTGTAGTAATAGTGATGAACCCATAATATAGATGATAATTATGTGTTGGAGGACAAAGATATTCAAAAGCCAATCCATGTATGACAAATAAATCATTTAAACATATAGTTTTATCACAAGTAAGATCAAATGGAATATGTTCCAAATATGAATCTTGTCATGAAAATCATACATGTGAAAGAAGTTTGGGTTGATGAGTGTGGTGTATGCATGAAATTCTATAGGATAGAGTGATCTTCATATACTAGACAGACCCCTGATAAAGAACCATAGTAGTATTAGTAGTGGGTGGACGCGATGGAGTAGAAGAAACTGCATCTATCGCACAAATAGTATCTTCAAGTGGTCTCAAGTAACGTGGTTCCTCCATGGGTTAAGGATCATCTGTAGTATCAGTGTGTGGAATATGAAGACTAGTATTATGTGTTGGGTAACAACATTAGAATAGATCGAGGTTACGAAAAAATAGTATATTTAATGCCTTCATGAAGGAATTTTAGACAATGATTTACAGCATTATATTGCATGGCATAAATCCATGACCTACCAAGAAAAAAATTATAAGAGACTGGGAAATCGATGATAAAGAATAGGGTGTTAATAGTTTTTGGTCCTGTAGTAATAGGTAATGTAATGTAACCAAGGAATGCATGAATTGAACCACCAAATGCACATAGTGAAAGAGAATATGGAATAACGTTGAAAGTGGAAAGTCCTATGTTCTCACTAGATGAACATGGGGCATAAGTTGAGTTCAAATCTATTATCTACTAAAGTACACTTGACTCTGGTATTGCCAATGCTAATCATTATATACAAGGGAGGGTCATTATTATTAGACGTGGATGCTATAGTCTAAGAAAATGCATCATCAAATGTATGAAGTAAATATTCATGGTGCATAGGAATGTGAGAGGTACGAAAAATATGCGTTGGAATATATGCATGAAATCAGAATGCTCGTCAAATTAATCATCGAGAAAAATACCCACATGATGAATATACTTTAGCATGAAAAACAAAGAATGAGGATCCTAAAAGTGTGAAGGTTGAGTTCAGGTTGACCAAAATGATTATTTTATTATGGGAAATCCTAGCCTAATATAATTTTATGAAAAGAAGTAAATAACAATATGAATTTTTTTTTTTTAAAATGACCTAAACAACTAAGTAAATAGAAATATAAAATCCTAATGTGAAAGAGGGGTTAGGAATTGCTTATCATCTTTCACGAAGGTGTGTGGCTATGTCGTAGTATGAACTAGGAAAATAGGAGGAGGAAATGACTAGACAGAACCCTCAGAAAGCCTAAGGTTAGTGACTAGACTAGGCCTCCTAGAGAGTGAACAAGGGCACTTTTGCGTGCCCTGGTCTACAAAAATAGCCAGAAATCCTCCTCTGAGGTGTCACTATATGTTCACCTATAGGTTATTTCCTATTTCACTAGCTTCTCTAGACTATGTAGTATGTCGCTGGAAAATTAGTGATGAAGGAGGGACCTGGAAAACCCCTAGAGAAGCATCAAATGCACATAAAAAATAAGTATTCATATAAAGTGGTTGGACTATCCTCAACATCCACAATGGTGGACTTACTAAACTAAGAATTGCACTACATCTCAAAGTATAGTAGTTTTATGTGTGTGTGTGTAAATTGTGCCTAAGGTTTCTTTTGTTCTCAGTCACACTTTGTGAATTAGTTTGCAATAACTAGATGTAGAATGTAGTAAATGTGTGCATGGAAAAAATAAAATCTCATCCCATGACGTGTGATGCAAATGAACCATCCTTGTGTGCCTTGTGATGGAGCTAGATGGATGCAATTGTTACTTTAGGTGAATTTAACGGATGAAACTCTAAATTGTTATAGTAAGTGCTTAGTTCTTGGTCCCTCATTATTGTCTCATAAATTTAAATTTGTATAGTTCTCTTGTCCTAATTCCATAATTAACCCTAAAAATTCTTACCACCAAAAAGTTAGAAATCTCAAATAGATAGAAAGTTCCCAAAAGGTGAATGTAAAGTGTTAAGAGGATAAAGGATAAAGAAATGTATAAATGACTAAAGACATGGGTTGATTGTTACACTTTTCACTCAAGAACCATATGAATCATAGTATGAGACTAAGACCAAATATTGAATCAAAATGCATTATTTAGTGACTAAATCATCTCATTAAATATGTCATAGATTATATAACCAAAATATTAATCACAATTCTTGCATGAATCTAAAACAATTATGCACACGCACGCACACACACACACACACACACACACACACACACACACACACACACACACACACACACACACACACACACACACACACACACACACACACACACACACACACACACACACACACACACACATGCACGGACACACATGCACGCACACACACAAACACACACACACACACACACACACACACACACACACACACACACACACACACACACACACACACACACACACAAACACAATATTCCAATGGAAGTTTCCTTCATGCATTCATTCATCATACTCACTACTCTTAATAGACATAAGATATAAAGAACTTAAGGCACTTGCACTGTCACCATCATGTCTCAATCATGACCTCTCTCGGTAGTAATCCTATCACTCACATAATGTGTAATTATATACAAAACCATGTACATGACTAAGTATGGGTTTCCACCAGTCTGGCTAAAAATAAATTCACCAATTCAATCCCAGGACAAGCATATGACTACTGGGATCAATATTCTCTACTTTCATCATACTCATTCTATAATACTACACATGTGGTGTCTAACACCATAGCTATATCAAACAAATATACAAGTTCACCTGCTTTAACATCAAATTTATCAAGAATACATCCATTCACCAAATCCCATCATCATGTTCGAGATAATTTTTTACATTGATTTTTCCATAATGGTTCCCTAATAGGTATCACCTTCATTTGCTAACACAACCATATCAACATTTAACACATCAACACCATAATTTCTATCTATCAAATTATAAAAATCTCAAATATTACATAATCCTTATTCTTCACATATATTTCTCCCTTTAAATTTACACTAGGTGCATCTTTCCCTCCCTCATCTTCGCCACCCATGGGTGGAGGAATCCCTATAAAATTAATCCTCTAGGTGAAACATCAAACACTAGATCATTTAATATAAGTGGAAGTAGTAGCACCCATTTAAACCTCATCCAACACTTTGCATATACTATAGTCCATCCATTATCATTGTGACAACTCATTATAACTATTAGGTACACCTCATATACTTGTTAGGATAATATCTTAGGTAGTGTTGGCCTTAAATGTATCCCCTCTCAATAAGTTACATGTGTAGATTATGTCTATGCATATGGTGCTAAGAGGAATGACTTGAATAATCCTAAACTTCCACATAAGTTTATCATATTAAAATAAATCCTCTTAGTGGGGAAATTGATCCTCTAGCCACATGGTATGTAGAATCCATCTCATCTCAATGAAATCATCCAAACACATTTTGAAAATCATAAATGGCCTAAAAATAATATCTTGTAGTGACAACCTACCCAACATGTATCTATAATTCACTGTTTTGAATCCTTGTCGTCTTGACATCGCTGACAGTCACTGCCACAGTCTATGAATGTGCCCAATTTATGTATGTCCCACCTATCAACCACACAAGAACAATGTTATTGTTTCCCATGCATGTAACAAATAAATGTTTCCTACACCACCAACATGGTTCTCCAATGTGAACCTATATAAATCCCTATATAAGTGAGCTAACAAAAGCAGTACCCCATGCATATTGGATTCCATGATCCTCTATCACCATACCAATCTATCACATCATGGATATTATATTTATACATGTTTTCCATCTATTGCAATGAATGAGAGTAGTACCACATACATAAATTTCCACAAATATATAACAACAATTTAGTCACCACAATAATCAACCTAATCATCACCTCTCAAATACCGCTAATCCCCAATAAAAAACTCAATGCATCTTTCATATGATAAGGATGACAATGACTTATTTTTTTAGCTATCTCCATAGCCCATTACATCAAGGATTTATACATCACCTCCCCCACTTTTTCTTTTGTGTGGATCAATAAATTTAAACATGCTACATATGTTACTTAGTAGAAGAAAATAGAATTTCACCTAAATTTCGTCCACTGGTTTCCCTACCGTTTAAATTTTCCTCACTCAATCCATTTCAGCATCACCCATTCTCTTCATACAATGCTTCAACTTTAACTTCTTTAAGACCACCCTATAAACATATCCAATGCACTACTTTGAGGTGTTTTCTAATAAACATACAAAAACAATTTTGAGTATTCTTTAGGTTTTCCCTATTCCATAATTTCCAAACACAAATTTTTTTTAACATGTTTAGGAGATGGGTTGATGACCATGCACATGAACATTTAATGTTGTGATTTTTTTCTTAACATAATATTTCGTGTTTGTTGTCTTAAAAGAGTATCAATGAATGGAAAATCCTCCTCCATTATGACCATTCTCCATTATTCACTCTCATTTTCATTCTAGTGAAATATTTTTGAACATTTTCTCAACCTCGTGATTTATTTTGATAATTTGGAAATTTTTGCAAATTGTGGGAAAAAAAATTGTATCTTTTATAGTGTTAAAAATGGTGATGATAGTGGTGTCTATGAAGGCCACTTACCATGAAAAAATTCCCTACCCATTAGTGCATATGAGTGCCATCTCAATGAAGATGGTTTCCTTTATAGTTGTCACTCTCCTTAGCTCCTTAACAAAGATTTTAGCTTGCTATTTTTGATGAATGAGATCTTATCTTAACCTAAAAATTAAAATGATAGAAGTTAATTCACCCAAAAAATGCAGGAGGGAAGACAACATGCCCCAAAATTATGAAACAAACTAAACTAACAAAACTTAGAATAAGTAGGAATTCCAAACCATCCAAACACAAAAAAAATATTTGTTGATTTTAATTTACAGCTACCATTGTGAATTTCTTGAAGAATTATATTATTTTATGCCAATACAAACAAAATATATCTAAATACTAATGTAAGGACACATAAAATACATGTACACATTATGCTTTGGAAATCTCCCAAACCTAACAATTGAAAATGCGATCGCGTTATAATAGAACGCGTACATGTTTTTCTATTTTATATATTCTTTTCCTCTTTTTGGCCCCCCAACTTCATGCACTTACCCTAAAAATTCCTTGTATTTTTCTACACAAAATTATCCTTTTGAGACTTTTTTTTGTTATTTTCCTAAGTTACCTTTAGACTTCTCCTTTGGAAAATAATTACTTGGAGATGGAAGAGATGATATCGATAAGGATAACAATATTATTCAAAATATACAATTGGTATATCATGTTGTCTAAGATAAGTTACAAAAGATTAGGTTGAGTATAAGGCTAGGTATGAACATCATTAGGTTGATCATCATTTTCATGTTAGTGATCAATTTTTTCTATATAACACTAAGGAAATACTTACAAGTGAAGGTAGAAATGTTAAAACAATAAGGTATGGCCCATTTAAAATATTGGATAAGATTGGTAATAATGCCTTCAAGTTAGAATTATTGACATGAGGATGAGGACTTCACAAATTTATTCCATTGTTAATGTTGAAAACCTAAAATTGTATGATCCATCCATTATCCTTGATTAGGATGAAACTATTCAGGTACTTTATCTTGATGAATTTTCTCTTGAGTATCTATATGAAATAAAAGAAGATAAAATTATTGACATGAGGACGAGGACTTCACAAAGAGGTGATGTGGAATATCTTCATGTGGGTGTGATAAGGAAAACATCCAAGAAATGCAAAATTGATGGAAATTAGAAGAGTAATTGAAGCATACCATCACCTACTGTCAAAATAAAACCAAAACATTTGGTGGTCCAAAATTTCCTCAATTGGGAGGAGTGATCTAGGAGGATCGTTACTCTGAATCGATCAAGTTGTCTGCATAAGTCATAAAACTTCCTACATACATAATAGATAATCGAGATATTTCTTATGCCTTTTGAACTATTAAAAATTGACATTGTACGCAGAAGATACAACTTAGTAAAAATTTTCTCAAAACGTTTTAAATATAAGACGAGGTTACACAAAGATGAGGTGACATGGAATAATGTTGGAAAACTCGACTAATGATCAAGTACTAAGTGGTAGAGTTTGTTCATGAAAAAATATGGTTTTTATTTTTATCCTATGGGCTTTCATGGTTGATGTGGGGCCAACATTACATGTTATTTTTGGCCTAATGACTTGTGGAGTTCACTCTTTTTCAGAAGGGGTACCCTGTCAGCTTTATTCACATTACATAGTGGATATTTTTCTTACAAACCCATCTGAAGAAAAAATTCATATGCATATGGGACTAAACCACATATTTTACAAATATAAATAATCATCTCAACAAATCTCAACGAGGTAGATATAAAGCCTTACACAGAACAAGTCAACAATACCAATAAGGTTATTGAGCCACCTCCCAACTCAAACGGATCTATTTTCCTTAGACCATATCATACTAGCCAAATAACCAGCTAGTTTGAGTTCCAACGTGGCCAAGTAACATTCCAAATAACCAAGTCTAAGGTGATTTGTACAGTGATCCTTATGGGATCCAATTAAATGTTGCTAAATCATGGCCAAAACCACAAAACACTTGTAACTCCAAAGTATTATTAAATCCTTTAATCATTCAATGATAAAGAAATCCAAGAAAAATAGCTTATCACATACACTGAAATAAAACAACAGGCTCCAAGATTA
Organism: Taxus chinensis; assembly: GCA_019776745.2. Classification (NCBI taxonomy): domain Eukaryota; kingdom Viridiplantae; phylum Streptophyta; class Pinopsida; order Cupressales; family Taxaceae; genus Taxus; species Taxus chinensis. The sequence continues at coordinate 857,050,725 of CM034147.1, forward strand.
TCCACATGGATCATATAATCAAATAAACACGTGATATTTTAAGTCCTATCTATTAGGCTATTATCCTAACTTAACACATGTGCTCACCGGTTTTTATTTTCACAACTAGTTTATGGATTAAAAAATCCTAAGCTAATGTGAAGGAAGTGGATTAAAACCCCTGAATTTCAAAAAAAAAATAAAATCTCAACCATCATAACACATGCCTAAAAATTATAAAAGGGGCTAAGTGATATATAAATGGGTAATCTGGTATTTTCCATCCCATTAATCAAAGATTTTTAGAGGAAATTGGAGAATTTTACAATAGGGAGTTCTTGGAGGGTATAAACCTGGGGTTTGCCTAGAGACTGTGTATATATTTTATGTAGACTAAGGAAGCATTTAGATACAATTTTTATCGTACAAAGTGATTTTTACAGGATAACATATTGGTTCAAGGGATTTTCTTCACTTGAAGAAGTATCTCATATTGGGTGAACATTAACAAGTGGTTTGTGTTATTTCCTTGATCATTTCAGCTCAATTTTATTACTATTTTAACAATTAATTTTTTTCAACCCAATTTGATGTATGTTGGCTAATCAATCTATGTTGAAATGTGAGCAATTATTTTAGTGAACAAAAGCAGATATAAACTAGTTAAGTGAGTCAGCTAAATAAGTGTTCATGGACTCATCTAATCAGTATTGAGCTTTACTAAATGATAATTGAACGAGCATCAATTTGAGCTAATAAAACTAAGTCCCCTGAATGTTAACGAAAGAAAAACAACTAAGGCAAACCCATTATCAAGGTAAAATATGGCCATCCTGTCATATTCATATTCATCTTCATTAATAATACTCTCTCTAGTTACTTTTCCTCTAATTTATTAACTAGCACACAAAATAATCTTGCCTAGATGCATCATTTCCTTTGATCTTTTCAACTGTTGTTTAGTGCTACATTAAAATTAAGTTTGAGTTTATGTAGAGTGTGCTGCAAGGGATGGTAACTAGAACAAGCCATTTATATTGACATGGAATGAGATTAGAAATGTTTGAAGGAATAAGACTTAAGGAAACTAAAATTATTTCACTTACCTATCCACAACCGGCTTACTAATATTTCTACAAAATTTTAAGACTAGAAATAAACTTTTCTCGGATCAAAATTCTGTAAGATCTTGATTTAATAAGATTAGAGATTTACTTACAGAATTTGATGTTTTTCTCAGTTATACCTCTAACTTATAATAGTCTATGAAAAATAAAAGAAATAAGAATTTCTAAGTTTAATTCTATGGTTGTTCAAAATTATATTATAATTTTTTAAAAAATTGGCGTGCAAGCGGGATGGACAGCTAGAAAGGATTGGATAGGATCGCAAATATGCTCCATGTATTGTCCTAGGGGATCTCAAAACCTTAATTCTGGTTACTCAATTTTAAAGGATGGGTGATTGGAAGAGACACTTGTAATATTTGAATAGCTTGGGTGCATCTACGAATGCATCTACATTTGTGGGTGCTTATCCGTTTGTGTTTTACCAAGACCATGATATGGAAGGACAAGGTGAACTTGTAAACTTTGAAGGAGATGGGTGTCATTGATGTGACACTTGTATGCTTTGAAGAACTACAATTGTGTGTGTAAGAATCAAAAGGAAGCTAGGTGTCTCTGTGCCTACCTCCTCTGCTAAAAACACTTAAAAAAATTATCAGTATTATTGCAGCAAAAACTAATTACATAAAGAGATTTGGTTGCCATCTCCACACCTAGTAAGTGTTATAGTGACTAAGATTCTTCAACAAACATAAACAAAGATGAAAAACATTGTGAGTGGTGGAAAACATTTATAAAACTTTCCCTACCCCATAAAGAAAATGTGACTAACATTTTTCCAAATGATACAAGATGAGAAAAAATATGGAATAAGATATGAGAATGTGAAAATAAATTGAACATTATTAATGTCTCGAGCTAAAAATAGTCACCAAGGAAAATAAACACGTTAAAAAATTACATAACATTAATTGATACTTTTGAATCAAAAAGATGCACAATGGAGGCTGTATTAGGTACCAATAGAAAAAATGGATTAATTAGAGGCGATGGTGGGGGACTATAAGGCTTCACTCCCTACCAAATAGTTTCACAAGGATTTACAATATCACAAACTTGTTCCAAACTATCAATTTGTTGAATATTCGTTTTTTTTACCTAGGTGAAATGTAAAGATACAAAGATGATGGAATTTACTAGGGGATTACCCAAAAAACCACTGCTAGAGCCACCACCATCATTTTCATCACCATTTAAGGGAGGAATATCCCAATCATAAGACCAATGCTAACCCCAACACCAATAAATGTGTCAAATCTTCCTTTGCCCACCTCGAAAAGGAGAATGTTCATGAGAGTTGTAGTGTCCCACTTCCCTTCGACACCTTTTTGTTATTAATTTTGATACTTTCAACTATACTTATGGATATTATTGTAGCTCTTTGATTTAGTATGATGTAGATGTTAGAGATACCAAGACTATTGTTGATTTTTGATTCTTAGTATGATGTGTGTGGACTTCTAGAGAACATTTTTATATTGATGATGATATGGTATTAACATGGTTATATATATTTCTGACATGCGATATTTTTGTCACACTGAGTAGGCCTTGATAATTGAACTAATGTTGTGATCATTTTGACATGGATGAAATGTAGAATAAAGATGTTGTTAGAAATTGTAAATGATATCGTAATTGCCTAGATGATGAATGGATTCATATATAGATGATTGTGGATTTAAATTTCATATTTTATCTTGGATGTTTTGATGCGGCCATGAGGCCGAAGGAGGTATTATGTGTTTTGCAGGTAAATCATATTCACAATCAAACAATGGGGGTGATTAGAGACCAACCACATTAGAATGCTAGATGAATTCAACAACGGTCACCATGGAAACATGTATTTTTTGTGTGTGTGTTTGAATTGTTGTTAGGGGGTTCCCATGGGGGGATCACCTCCAATTATGACCAACGGGTTATGTGTTGTCTTTTATTTAGCTTCCTTTATTTGATGTTAGTATGTGATTTTATAGTGATGTAATTTCATTGTATTAATTATTTAAAATTTGGTGCATTTTTCACCTTTATTATTAATGGGTTTAAGTGTCTCTTTTATGTACATTAATACTTTTCTAAACTAATTGGAATGGGATCAAAAGGAATTCATTTATTGGATTGGATGTCTCTTGGATTATGTGTTGTAAGTTGAGTGCTTGGGATCTTGAGTGTTGTACACTCTACCCCTTCATGGAAATTCGAATTTGGCCTTAAGGGCCAATTTTGGAGGCTTGTGGGACAAGTTAAACTTGTCCCACACCTCTTAAATTGCTATACCAACCCTACCTATGGATTGGGGGGTCAAAATAGACCCCATTATGTGTTTTGGGAAGTTAAAAAGGTAACATTTTATTGCACTTTTCTTCATGTAATTAAAGTTTGTCCTTAGGGGGTGTGGGTTTGGATTTTGTGTGTAAGTAATTTGTCATTCCTCTCACCCACCAATTTATTGTACATTGGGGGTTGAGGTTTGACTTGTGAGGTTGAGTTGAGGATGAGTGATGTGGCATCCTACATGGAGCCACCTCACCCTCCTCTCTCCCTTTTCTATTTATTCAAGTTCTTTTGCTTGTTTGGGGTTACTTCATTCCTTTTGTTCTCTTGATTTTTTTGGATTTGGAGTATTTTTGAGTGCTCTTGGATTTGTTGGAGCTTGTTGGTGATTTTTTAGGCTTGAAAAAGCTTGGTGTGTGACTCTTGGATTATGCTCTACCATGGAAAGGTAGGAGCTATACTCTTGTTAAATGTTTTCTTTTATTTTGTGTATATGTACTTGTTTTTAGTGTTTCATTATGCTTGTTGGGTGCTTGGGTAGATTTCCTAAGTGTGGTGTAGGAGGGGACTATGGGGAGATTTCATGTAGGGAGGCATAATATTTTATTTCATTTTTTGGAGGGAGTTTGGGTTGGGTGCCCCACCTTGGACAATGAATGCTTACATTTCTTACTTGTTTTTTTTATGAGGGAGGCATAAGAGAATGAGGGAGGCATAAGAGTATGTGGGAGGCATAAGAGGTACTTGAGGGAGCCATAAGAGTGTGTAGGGGTTTTGAGATATATATTGGAGGTTTTTAAGGTTGGCACCCATTTCCCATTGGGAGACATAAGTGACCTCCTCATACGTTCTTGCTCCTTTGGATTTTCATTTGAAGCCTTGTATATTTTGTTGTGTTTCCTTCTTGTGATTGTAGTTGAGTTGTTTGTGTTTTGGAATGGTTGTGAAAAACCTTGTATTATGAGTGTGGAAGGCTTTTTTTTGCCATGTGTTGGATCCACCTTTCATTACAATGTGGTTGGGGCTCTGGGGCCAATGAGGAGGATGGCTTCTCCTCCTCATTGGAATTATTGGTTGGGTGGAGAGTGTTGCCTCTCCCCCTTTTTTTGTTGTTGATAAAATGAAGCATAGTGGTGCTCTCTTGTTGGTGATGTGAAACTTGGAGAATTTTTTGAGTCCTTAAGTAATCCATTCACTTGTGATAAAACCTTCTCATTGTTATTCCCACTTAAGGTGGAGGACTTGTAATATTGTATTTCTTTGTAGCTTACATTCTTGTATTTTACCACTTTAAGTTGAAGACATTTAATAATCTTGTGAAGAAACGTTGCATTTAATTATTGGATATGTAATATGCATTGTATAATGGAAAAGAGAAGGAAAGATTTGTGTTGTAAAGATAGTCTTGTGAAATAGGAAAGAGAGTTTATTATCTTTATTTGAAGTTTTAGTTGTATTGCAAGAAAAGAAGTTCTTAGTTATAAAAGAAACGAGCTATGCTCAATGGGAAAAGGAATTTTACTTTCATTTTGAAATTCTATTATTGTAAAAGAGAAAGAAGAAATATAGAAGTTGTAAGATGTTGAAAATGTATGCATAGTAAACTTGAATGTATAACAAAGTTGTTGTAGTTATTTTGAATATATGAGTTTTAGTGAAAATGAAAGAGACAACAAATTTGAGATAGGGAATGTTGCATTTTGTAGTAATAAATATGAAAATGTTAGAAGTAGATTTAGATCATTTTTACTCTTGTAATTGAAATGGAATTAGTTAAAAAAAATCAAAATGACCTTTTAGTAGTTGTGCTATTATTGGAATAGATAATGCTTTAAAATGAGTAGTTTTAACTAAGAAATGAATAAATGAAACTAAATCTTGTAATTGGAAACTTTAGGTGCATAAAACTAGGTTTAGAATGTATTTTTAATAATATTAGTAACTTTTTTTTTAGAAAAATTAGAATTTTATGTTTTGTTCCTAAGGAATAGGACCCCCGCCCTATGCCGAGCAGTGGTCTTGTAACTACCACTCAGGCAAGGCAGTGGTCTCAGAACCATCGATCCATAAGGTGGTGATTCATGATTTTTCACCTAGGTAGGGCAACGGTCCCATGACTACCAAATTTCTTTGGGCAGCAGTTTTTATCAATTTTGGAGGAAAATGTAAACCCGCTCCTGTGCAAATTTTAACGTGGACAAAACGAAATTTTAATCTTGTAAATTTTCTACGGACACCTCTAGAAAATAAATAATAGCTAAATCCTATTGTTTAAAGAAAAATAAAATCTAAATAGATTGAAAACACTCTTTCTCATTTATATTAATGGGGGTAGGGTTTTCCCAAATAGAGAACCCCAATTACAAATAATTTTGAAATTAAACAAGATTTGTACAGGAAATTCCTTCAATCCTTGCATGGGAGTGAATTACAATAATAAAACTATGATCTAAACTAATCTATCCTTGATCTCCTTCTAGAATCCTCCATAGTCCTTCTTTTCTTGCTCACATGGTTTCCTTCTCTCCAACCTGAAAATTAAACAAAGGAAACATGACCAAATGAGGAGACTTGGGTAAAAAAAGAGATTATATAAAAATTCATAAGGATATTTAGGGTTAGTTTGGAACCCTGGGATCTAGTGGCCACAATTGAATTGATCTAATGGTGGAGGATCAACCCTACTTTTTTTTGGTAGAAATGTATTTTTAAATGCCTTTAAATAAATTTGTAAGGTATGTGTAGATGGGTGAATGATGCCAATTTAATTTCCTTTGAGTGCAAAATCCTATTTTATTCTTACTCTGTTTTAGGAATTTAATAAAAAGGGCTTTAAGCTCTTAGGATATTAAAACTAAAATAATTAAGCATGAGGTTAACCATATTAGGATTGGAAATTAACTAAAGTGGAGAAAACACTTAAACCAAGTAAATTAAATTATGGCACCTTCCTAGTTGCATATTTGATTAGTGGACCCGTAGAGATAAACTAAGAATATTTTAATATTTTAATTAGACCTGGTTCCCCAATCGTAAAGCTAAGATTAGTGGTGTAAGTTAATTTAATGTAAACTAGGGGTTAACACCCTTATATCCTTTTTACTTATTCGTTAAAAAAATTATTCACAATTTTTGGGATAAGTGTTAGGTTTTAATGTGTTCCTATAATGTCATTTTTGTAGGTGTTACACTAGGTAACAGAGTTGTGGGTTCAAATATTGGACCCTTTGGGACACTAAAAAACACAAGACATGAACACTTAACCTAACATAAAATTGTTTTCTTTCAAATCTAGAAAATCAAAATGTTTGATAATTGTATCATTTAGAAAAGATAGAAAACTGAAACAAGACTCAAAAGAATGAACTAACTCTCACCTTGGTATGTGTAGGAGGCACAGAACAGATGAGGATTCCTTTCACATAGACCTATATTTATCACCTCTAGAGTAGGTGGTAACGGTGATTCTACCTCAGATTTTACAGACACTTTAGGATGTCAATGTTGTTAGACATAGAGGGTCTTTAGGATGATGACTTGCTAGACATGATATGGAGCCATTAGTGGAGGCTCATGCATCTCCTTGAAAAATTGAGGAACATAGGGTGGAGAACTTCTGTGTAGAGTCTGCTAGGGTAAAGTCACCATATCAGGGACATAGAGACAAGATTTTAGGATATAGGTATAGATCTCGTAGCCCTAGACAAAGAGAGGATCATGCAGAGAGACCTAGGGGTCATCAGACATCATTGGTAGACCATAACAAGGAGATCCCAAAGCTACAACCATCTCACTATTCTGGAGATACAGGTGGGTTTTAAGAAGAGCCCTGGTTGGTGAGCTTGAGTGGATACTTCAAGATCTGCCCTTGTACTAGAAACATGAAAGCTCATGTTGCGATCCATATTCTGAGGGATGGAAAAGGAGTCTGGTAAACAACTGAAGAGCAGAATCTCCATGTTGAATTGAAGACAGTTACTTGAGAGCTATTTGAGGAGCATTTCAGGAGTAGGCATTTTTCCAAGAGGTTTATTCAGCAGCAGAGAGACGAGTTTCATGACCTCCATCATGCATCTATGACTGTAACTAAGTATGGGATTCGTATTCTGGACATACTCTAGTATGTCGAGTATATGTAGTGTAGTCACTTTTACACCCACTAAGAACAATGGAACCTCATGTGCATCGGCCTATCATGCAGCGGGTGCTGGGTGCTCACTCGAGGTGAGTGAGAGGGAGCCGAGTGTCTCTTTTATGTGAGTCTAGTGGAAGGCATAGTTCATGATTATGACTTAGTGATTTAATAGACATGAAGAGCTATAGAGCTCAGGATGGCTTCTACACGCCTTCATTCATAATAGAAACAAAGCGTGCAACAAAAATAATCGAACCAAGAGCTGTAAATCCACTAACATACTTAACCATTCAAGTGAGGTCCAGGATTATACAGGATCAAAAGTAGAGTAAAAACATGCAGATAATAGAGAAGGAGATCTTAATGTAAACATGATGGTAACCTTATCATATTTATTCACATTCTTGCTACAAAGTATCACAGAGGGGCAGACCATAGTCATGTGCCATCTTTGGATTCATACATGTATTCCCACAAAACAAAAATTTCACTCCCCATTTTCCCATTTACATCCTTATTGGAATTCTTTATCCATTTTCATCCTATATTTCTCACAGTAATTCTATAGAGCTTTGCTACCTCACTTATGTCTCTCTTCTTTTCCAAGAGCATGTATATAAATAGGCCTCTAAGCTCTAACAAACTCCTTTTTAGCCTCAGGTCTTGCCCCAAGTGTCAAGGTATGGGTCATCCCGGGCGCATGCCTCTCCATGTCATGATTAACTTTTTGGATCTTTCTATCACAAGGTATATTCCCTCCAAGACACCCTGTCACTAGGATGGAACCTTATCCAAATGGAACACATTCTTCATGTGTCCTACCGAAAAGGCCAAAAATGGCTAAGTCTTGAATTGTTCTTCACACAGCGCACACACCCTGGGTTCTCCAAGAACCCTTTTAAATACTTCCCTGAATGCCTTAACTTGCATGCTTCCTCTGGTCATGTGTGCCTACGTGCCCTTAATATTTGGAAAGATACGATAGGGGCCCAAAACTACCTCACACTTCACCTATTCTCTTTCCCTCGAGAACCTTCTCAAGGAATGCAGTACAAAAGGAATAAAAGGCCTTGCCTTGGAAAATAATGGGGGCAAGAATAAAGAATGGGGAAGAGAAAGAATAGTGGGAAAATTTTGCTGGAGGTTGGCCTCCAGTGTACTCCAAGCGCTGACTTCCTCTTGTGCTTTAGTGTAGATGCCGCCAACCAAGGTGCTCACCTCATTGAAGGTTAGCCCCTCCCCTTGTGTGGTAATGGTTTCCACCACCATCTCTAGTTCTTTAGCGTGATATTCCAGGGCATCCATCTTCCTTGTGATGACCTTATAGAGTTCTTTTAGCCGGGTTTTGATTGAGACTCACTGGTTCTCAATGGATTCAGATTTATTTTCTACTTCAGCTATGATCCTTTCCTATTCAGATCTATTGCCCTTATTATTTTCTTTGAATTCCTTCATCTCAGCTTCATCACTAGCAAGTAGTATGCTTGTCACTTTTTCTCGATCTACGTGATGGCCGTAAGTGACCCCCATAGTTTGTGTAATTGTTCTTACGTTGGCGAGCACCTTGTTGTATTTGGCCACAAGTGCAAAAACCTTCAACTTGTCTTCCTTCTCCAAGCGTGCCACTACCTCTTCTATTGACTCTAATGCCAAGGACTTCCTCTCAATGGTGAGGATCTGAGTCAAGTCCTCTAGACATTTTAGGAAGGATCTATACTTTTGTGTGGGAGGGTTAAGGTCCAGGTGTTTTGTGATAATTGATTGGGAGATGAGCTCTGCCTTCTTGGAAACTTCACATACCTTGGCCTTTTCCTCCTGAAGCTCCCTCTGTAGTTGAGTGTTGATTAATTTATCAAGGCTGATATCCTTCATTAACTTCTTCCTTCCTCTTCTCCAACAGGTCCTCCAAGACTCTAACCATGTCATTCCTGCCGAAGAGCCTAGCCTCAATTTACGCAGAGACTTTTTTGAGCACGTTACAGACTTACTCATCTAATAGTTGTTGTGTGTTTACAATGGGTTTTTCCCCCTTTCCTTCAGATAGCTTTAATACCACTCCTTGGTTAATCTCAAATTCAGGGTTATCGATGTGGGAGTTGAATGCCCATGATAGCATCTTCCTTGTTCACGGGTATCCACCCTAAGGGTCAAAGGAATCCATGGTGGTAAGCTCCTTAGTGGGCATGGTGCTTTGCAAATGTGCATGCAAAAACTTTGTTAGGGTCATAAATGTAACCCATCATTGTTCTTCCCCCTTCCACATGTTTACTTCCCATGCACATGCCCTTGGGAACAATTACCAAAAGAGTTGGGCCATTTGTACCACCCACACTCTTCTCCCTTTGATCTTCTTTAAATTTGATGAGCACTAGCTCCATGCTGCACTCCAACTCCTCTTCAACAAAGGTATTGATTATCTACTCTACCTCCATTGTTGCCTTCTCATTCAGCTCCTCCTGAGTGAGCTTGGGAATATTTGGCTCATTGGTACTACCTCCTTCACTCCTCTCTTCACTACGCGTACCTTCCTCCCTTAGGGAACCTTTCCTCCTTACAAAGATGAAGGCATCATTTGTATCCTCTACTTCCTCTCCCTCTATGTCATGGACATCAATTGGCTCTTCATCCACCTCTAACTCTTCCCCTTCAACATCATCATTTTCGCCTAAATAGGAATTCAGGTCATCTGCATCTTCGACCCTTGTTCCTCCATTCCTTGTTATTCTTCCCTTGTAGAAAACTTCGGAGTCGGGGATGTTTTATTTTATTCATCTGAAGGTTCTTCAGGGGATGGTGGCTTCCCAGGATATGGGGTCTTTTCCCTGACCACCATTCTCCTTTTCTTCCAGACATAGGTACTCGGCGCCGCAGTACCTACATTTTTCCTTTCCACTGCCACTTATTCTTCCTCTTCTTCTTTTTCTTATTTCTCCTTGCGCTTCGGTGCGAGCTTCTTCCTTCCCATGGGGTCATTCGGGATGGATATTTTATTCTCTACGTATGCGCCCTTCTCAAACTTTAGCCTTATGCACAGGTAGATTATGGCAGAAATGCAATCAGTAATCAGTAAGGTCATCAACCTTACGATGTGCACTTCCTATGACACGTACCTTTCAATGTACCCGCGCTTCCCTGGGTAGACCAGCTTCTTTCTCATATCCCTGTGTTCACTATCAAGGGTGGATAGTTCAAGTTTTAACTTATTTGACTCCTTATACCTGTTCACTCCCACCTAGAAAAATTATGTAGTAAATAAGAAGGGGAGTTTGCACCAAGGACTCTGACTATCATCCACCAAGATGAATCTTCCAATGCAGAAGTGTTGGTATCCAAGAACTCTGCCTCTCCTTCAGTCACCATGGGGAGTTGCTAAGGAATTCACCATTCAGCCCCAAATGCATTCCTAAGGTGGGTATACCATTTATCCAAGCGTGCCTTGTGTACCCCTGTCATTTACTCTCAAGTATACTTCTAGAACCTGTCCACGGGTGAAGGGTCTTCATCAGGGTACTCCTATACGAACTTATCAGATGCATCTAGCACCCCAATTTCTAAGAACAAAATGGTTAATACAATGTTCACAAATAATATCTTTCCTCTGTTCTCCACACTACTTATGATCTCGTCTGCTATGTACTGGGAATTATTAAACATAATGCCTTCTGTGACCTTCCTACAGACATTCAACTAGGGCTTGCTCACCTGGGTCCACATCTCTTGTCCATTCAGCTTGGAAATGAGGTGTGCATCCATTTTCATCACCGGATCATTGATATCCATGATGTCGTAGTACCTTGATCCCTTCTTATAATCCTGGGATGTAATGGTTTCCTTAATTTCCTCCTCATCTTGGAGGTCATCTAAGATCGCGTCCCTTTTACATCTTAGGCCTATAAAGTGTGAGATTAACTAGGGAGTTATGTGCATTTTGTGCCCTATGAAACAAAATAAATCTTCGTGTATGTGCGTCATTAACCATTGGTACAAGTGCTCGAGATTCCCAAAGTATGGAAACTCGTAAAGCTAGAGAAGCCCTACCTTCTCCATTTTCACCTTGACTACATCATTATAGATCGGCATCCTGTTAGGTGTTCATTTGTCTATGGGGCACACCAGCTCCAGCACCATTTCCTTTGCAATTATACTTGACCAGTGATTGTAATCAATTACGGTCATCTGTTTGATGTGGGACTCCCACTCTTGCCCTAGAAAAACCCCATCCGGGTATTGCATCTTTGAGTACCATTCCTCATCAGTATCCAAAGGGATTTCTTCTTCTTTCTTCTTTCCTTTTCCCTTACCCTTTCCCTTCTTGGATTTTATTGCAGGCTTATCAATTGGTTTTGTGGCCATCATTTTACCCTTTGCTTTCATTCCCTTGTTACTTTTGAGTTATTTTAGAGTTTTCCTCTCATGCCCTGTGCCCTAGAGTATAAACCCTATTTTTTTATTTTCCTCCTTTGATCATGGGTGTTCTTTCACAACATTCCCCACACCCATGAATCACTTCTTCTTCAGTTTTTAGATCTAGTGGACTGATTGCGCGCATAAGTTTTTGAGATTTTCCTTCACACGAGTTAGCTCTCGAAACCCTAGCTCTTGAAAGAAAATTATTCTCCTTGTTTTTCCAAAGTAAAAAAAAAATGGACTGTCCATGCACCTTGTATTAATATCTTTTCCCACTTTTACACATTAAAGGCTAGGCTACCTAACACCGTACGACAATATTTATGTGGGCATTTTTCAAACAAACCCGACTTCAGCACTTTTTCTTGTGCGCCCAATCCTTACGTGAAATTTTTTTTTTTACCTGCGCCCAATCCTTGCATGAAAACTTTTCCAACCTTTTAGTGCACAGACAATCCATCTTGATAGAAGACTCTTGTGCTTGTGTTACCAGTGCCAAAGGCACCTCTTCAATCCTCATGATTTTTACTTTCACCTACCTCGTGTTTTTGCGGTTTCTCCTTTGTATGTGGGATTTCCAATGTAACTTTATTTTGTCATTCATCTACCTTCCTAATGCATCTTTTCAATAGGGTCAGTTCGCATGCTCTTCCAACGCAATCCTCCTATAAAATAACTTCATGCCTCTTTTTATCACCTTACCCCACACTAAAATGATGTGCGGTTTCCTGTGCATTCATAAGCCAAAAATTAATAAGGTTACCAACGCCCAAGGTGTAAAACAAGACAACAATGCAAAAAGAGAAAAACAAGAACGGAAAAGCATAAAAGGAAATGCTAAACTAATTGGTAGAACTACCATAATTACAAACACCAAGAAGCATTATTTATAGTATGGCTTCATCCTACTCCCATTGAAGTTTCCAGGTAATTTTGTTCCATCCAACGCTTATAACTGGCACACACCTGAATCAAGGATGTATGAAATTACGTAAGGACCCAACCAATGCACCTTTAATTTTCTAGCATGACGTAGAAATTTTGAATCATATAGCAATACCATCTGTCCAACCTCAAACTATTTTTTTTAAATGTGGCGGGTCATGCCATGCCTTTTGTTTAGCTTTTTCAATTGTTTGGCTCCATCTTGCTAGTGAGTGCCTTTCATCCAACTTTATCAATTCATCAATTCTTTCTTCCAGTGCTTGTTCATCATCCAACCCTCCTGCACGCGCTATACGTAAAGATGGTAACATGAATTCAACCAGTAAAATAGCCTCCGCACCGAACACCAGTTGAAATGGTGTGGCCTTGTTCAACCTTTTATATGTTGTTCTGTATGCCCAAATGAATGTTGAGGACCTTGTCATCCCAATCCTGCCTACCCACATCACATATCTTAGTAAATGTGTGACTAAGGATTTTGTTGAATGCCTCTATAGTCCCACTTTCATTAGGGTCATAAGGGGTAGTCTTGTGATGGGATACCATGAATTCTGCCAATAGAATCTTGATTGTTTCATTTAAGAAGTGAGTGCCCCCTATCACTTGTTAAACTTAATGGGTGCCCATACCTACTAATAATTCTCTCCCAAAAAAATATAGCAGTCATGGCTATGGTGCAATCCTTATTGGGTGTAGCCTCTACCCACTTTGTTAGATAATCAGTATAGGTAATGATATACCATGACTTAGTCGTTCACGCAACTGGTGAAATTGGTCTGACAAAATATATTGCCCACTTTTCAAAAGGTTTCGCGCTGGTGATGGGGTGCAAGGGCACCTCGTCCCTTTTTCTAGGTTTTTCAAGGTGCTGGCAGTGTTCACAGGCCTTGCAAAACTCAATACAAACTTGGTGAATCATCTCCCACCATAGTCCAGAGACTAGGATCTTATGCGCATTACATTCCCTGCATAGTGTCCTCCAGCAATCCCACCATGGGTTTTTTCTATTATAGCTATGCATTCATGTTCTAATACGCACTGGCACAAAACCTCATCGTGGCCCATCTTATACAAATCCCCATTGATAAACATGAAGGGCATGGCGCGTATGGCTAACATTTTCCTTTCCAAAGCATTCATTACTTCGGGGGCCACACCTTCTTTGAGAAAGACAACAATGTCTTCTAGTTCTGATGTCACGCACCGCAACCTAAATAGTTGTGCATCCGGCATGGATTCCTCGATACTATGCATGTGCTCTCCCGAATCAATCCTTGATAAATGATCTAGCCCACAATTGTTCTTTCCTAGTTTTACCACCACTTTGAATTCAAATTCCTGAAATAAAAGTACCCAACGGAATATGTGCCCTTGCAACACTCCTTTGTTTACTAGATACTTCAAGGCCATATGGTCAGTGTAGAATATGAAGGGATTTTCAAGCAGATATTGTCGTAATTTGTGGAGTGTGTAAATCATTGACAATGCATCGCATTTAGTCATTGTATAATTCTGCTCTGCTGGTTTCAACTTTCTACTTGCAAAACACAAGGGATGATCAACAATTCCATCTCCTTGTTGGGTAAGAACAGATCCTATTGTTGTACTAGAGGCATCCACATGGACATGGAAAGGTTTATCCCAGGATGGGAATCATAGAATTGGTGCGGTGATAAGCCTTTCTTCTAGAGTGTCAAATTCCCTCTACTACATCTCTCCCAACTAAAAGGTACTCTTATGTGTGAGCAATATTTCCAAAGGCGCGATGATCTTGGCATATCCCTTAATGAACGTTTTGTAGTACCCAGTGTGTCTAAGAAACTATGCACTGCACTTTGGCTGGTAGGCTCCCCTAACCCTACAATAACTATAACTTTCACGGGATCCACCAGTAAGCGCTCTTTGCATATGATATGTCCCAACAATGTTCCAAAAGGAGTTGCAAAGATACAGTTTTTGATGTTGAGGGAGATCCTCAACTACTGACATCTTTCAAACATCAACCTCAAGTTATCACAATGGTCCCTTACCAATCCATACACTATCCAATCATCCAAATATACCTAAAGGAACTTGTGGATGAAGTCCTTAAATGCTTGTACCACTATGCATGAAAATACAGTAGGCGCATTCTTCAGCCGAAAGGGCATGACCGTGTATGAAAATCTTCCCCACTCGATGGCTAAAGTTATCTTTTCTTGGTCTTCCTTGGCAATCCTTACTTGGTGATATCCCGAGAATCCATCTGTAAAGGAATAGACCTCGCACCTAACAACTCCTTCCAAAATCTCTTCAGTAAAGGGGGTGGGAAAAGGATCTATGATACAAACAGTGTTTAATTCCCTGTAATCCACACATATCCTAATCTACCCATCCTTCTTTATGTCGATCACCATTAGACTTATTAACTCTGATTCCTCCACAGCCTCAATGATACTAGATGCTATCATCTTTTCTAACTCTATTTTAACCCTTACGCGCATGTTAGGATTCATCCTGTAAGGCCTCTTCCTAACCGGGAACGCAACAAATTTCAAATTTATCCTCATTTCCCCCAGTGAATTGTGGACACCTTTCAACTCATGGTATCTGCGTGGGAATAAATCCTCGAATTCGTGTAAGAGATCGATGATCTTTGATACTTCCTTGTCTAACTATTAGTCACTAATGATATCTTCCTTTAGCTCCTCTTCTGAGCCAATGTTAACTTTCTTGGTTTTGAGTGGTTCATGATACGTGCGCGCACATGCATCTGCACTATCAACTAATTTGTGTGCCCCAACTGAATATTCAACATTCAGGCTTTCCATCGCCTGGCCATCAACAATGTATACCATATTTCATTTCTCCTTTTTAGCACACGCATGCTCAAATTGTATGCCTTCTGGTTCCTCCTCTTTGAAACACGCTTCTAAGCTAGGTCCACCGAGTAATTTTACTAACCTATCTACCACCATGACATAATCCCATAGAGTGAGGAACTTGATAGTCTGAAATGCCTCATCAACTGGCTCCTTGGTGCTTCAGTACTCGAATGTGTGAATCAATTTAGTCACTAATTCCTGCTAACTTCCTGTTTAGCGGCGTGTATCAGAATGGATATACCAAGCATGCGCACAACCTTGGAGTGTCGAATACAGCTTGTGCACCCAAAGGGAGGGTGGTAAATCTTCCGTGCCTTCTCCCTAGACCATCTCACATGCTTGGATGTGGGAAGAGATGGGTCCATTTCCATTGTAATCCTTGATAGCAGTTGGTATGTTACTTTTCAAGAATCAAACAGTAAGGGCAATTCAAACTTCATGCCATTCTAACAATTTCTCACTATGCGCAGCCCACCACCTTTCTTTTTTGCCTATCAAAACATAACCTAGCATACTTTTTCACTCGTCCTCCCTCCAGTGAGATTCCATCTCTCTCAAAAAGATGTCAGGGTATGCATCCCTAGAATACTTGGTTATTCCCTTCCCTCTTAGGTGCCGAACTATACACATCATTGTTACCTTGGTTACTGATCCTTTCAGATGTCACCCAATAAATTCATAAGTCTCATGTTCCCAATTATCACATGCTATACTGGTAGTATCACTGATAGATTAAGCATCATCAAACTGGATGACTCCTTCTATCGGGTGGATGGTCTCTGGATCTCTTATGAAGCGCACATATATTCTATCTAAGACTTCCTCTCTAAGGGGTTCCATATAGGGGGTGGAATTCCCATTAACTAGTGGTATAACTACCTGCTCTTCCTTGTTGTCAAAGCTTATGTACCCCTTGTTAAACTAGAGATCTGCATTATTCCTATAACACCATGGGTACCCAAGTAGAGCTGGGAAATTATCTACCTCAACAAGCACCAAGAATTCAAAATCCCCAGTGAACCTAGTCCCTTGAATGATAATGGTCGCATCCTTCAAGGCACCTATGGGCACTGCCTTTTTCTTATTTGTCATATATAGCACATTTGAAGATGGCTGTAATGCAGGTCTTCCCATTTGATGCCAGGCATCTAGAGTGAGAACATTAACCTCTGCGCTTGTGTTAATGAGGATTTTGCTAAGCAACCATCCATCCACTACTACATTCAGGGTAATCTCTTTGTCATAATCAAGGCTGTGAGGTGGGAGGTTTGCATGCAGGATCTGCCTTTCGTGTTCTTTCCTAGCACGTGGCACCTTTTCTCTCAGCCATGCCCCTTAGTAGGGGAATAATATTCTCCTACCTTAGCAATCTACACACCTCCTTAACCTCATCCAAGTCATCCCTTGGTGCTTATACAGTTCTCCTTTGCTCATCCTTTGTAGTCTACTCTTTTAAGCATTGGATCTTCCCTTGTAAACTTCAAATTACATCCATG
This sequence comes from Taxus chinensis, assembly GCA_019776745.2. Classification (NCBI taxonomy): domain Eukaryota; kingdom Viridiplantae; phylum Streptophyta; class Pinopsida; order Cupressales; family Taxaceae; genus Taxus; species Taxus chinensis. Next base: position 857,067,955 of record CM034147.1, read on the forward strand.
GTTTCCTAGTAGACTTATTTCTGGTGAGCCGGGTTTGGATACTTCCCATGTACTACTTCTTCTCTCAAAACCAGAGGTCTCTGCCTAGGCACTTCCCTTGCACTCGCAGATTCCACCCTTATTGTTACCATAATAGGCTCTAGTTCTAATTCACGTATTACTCATGGAAGCCATTGTGCATCAGCCTTCTTAATACTCACCATGGTAGTGTTGTCCACTCAAAATTCCCCGCTCTGATAAGAGTAAAAATTTCAAAATTTTGAGTTCAAGTGTTTTTCTCTGAAGTGCCTAAGTCGTGAAATTGAAAAAATCTGTGTTTTAAGTCATTTTGTGTGATTTTCGGGCTTGTCGGAACTTTTTGTCCCAACTGTCCCAAGTACGAAAGTGCACTCTTTTCCCCGATTGGCCGAAATCCCCGAAGCTGTCCCATTTTCGGGCCTGTCAGAAAGTTTTGTCCCAAGTGTCCCAAAACTTATTGTGCGAGTTGTTCCAATTTCGTCTGAAAAACCCGAACCACGTACTTCACACTTCCATGTCTCAAATGTCCCAAAGTTAAAAAGTGCGAGCTTTCCAATTTTCGGCCGAAACTCCCGTGTCGCGTACTTCAGAGCTCCTTGTCCCAAATTGAAAAATGCAAGCTGTTTCAATTTCACTCGAACCAGCCAAACTGCATACTCCAGAACTTTTTGTCCCGAATGTCCCAAGTCCAAACGGGCCCACTGTTCCAATTTCGGCCGAATCATCCGAACCACGTACTCCGCGCATTTTCGTCCCAATCATTCCAAAAAGCATTTGTGCATCCTCTCCCTGTTTCACCTGAATCGGTCGAGCTGCATGTTTCGCGCATTCGCGTCTCACATGTCCCAAGCGTACCAAGTGTCATTCACACTTAGTTTTTCCCGCTCACTCCGAGTATGATGCTATTCAAATTGGTGGTTGTGTATTCAATGCGCATTAAATTCATTCCTCTCTCCAATTGGCTATATAACGAGCATTTCCCCTTTGCAGTTTTTGCATTGCTTGCATGCTATCTTTGCTCGAACCCTTGCAATTTGAAAACCTGCGCAAATATCCCCTTCCTTTACAAATTCCTTCCCGAGTCTAGGTTGCAGCTCCAAGACTATCAATATGAAGATCAAGTTTCAAGGACAGGAGAAAATTTCTCCGCTTGAGTCTGCTATTAGCAATATTGGGGACAGCGAAGCTCGTCATCTCGACTTCGGTGATTTTTGGGCAAGAATGGCAGATGCAAACCCTACACCAATAGCACAAATGATTCATGATAGAGGTTTGGCTTTTGCCGGTGGTTTCCCAATCTCAGTACAGTGTGCTGATACTGTGCTTTCATGCGGAGCTCACTTCGACCCCGCTTCGAGCGAATTGACAAATGTACATGGAGAACTCATTGCCAAGTTGGACGATGACGCCATTGGCGCTGCTCTGAGGATTCCGCAGTTGGACAATGCTATAGTCGTCTCCCGGGATCAAGCACAGACCCTATTCGATCAAGACAGTGACAAATATAAGGCGCGAGTGGCGAAGTCTTGGTTGAAGAACCCTAAGAAAGGTGCTTCTCGTCTAACCAAAACCCTCTTCCGAGTAGATTTCAATGAAGAATTGTCAGACTTCATAATCCTACTGGCTCGGGTTATGGGTTTGCCCTCCACCAATGAGTTTCATTTCTCGATGTGCCCGCTCATCAGCATGGTGTGCGAGGGAACACAAAACATCAACTGGGAAGAGATCATCAGTATGAATTTGATGGAGCAGCTATCCAATGTTCAGTAAACAAAGAAGTTCTATATGACTTCATACCTGATGTATACCCTAGCAGCATCAAGGCAGTGGTGTGGTTTCTCCTATATAGATGCACACAAAGATGATCTAGTGTATGCATATTGCCCGCAGTTCACCCTGGAGACCGGTAATCGGAATTTCAGAAGGGTCAATGATGCTTTCACCATGTACGTGGTCAGATTGCTCGAAGGTGATACTGCTAGAAGGTTTTCAGATGAAGCCATGAACCTGATATCGCAGTATGGAGCCTATTTCATCCAATTCGGGAAATTTTCCTATATCAAGCTTGCTGGCTATGAAAGCACTCCTCTACAGCTTCCAATGTTCTGCAATGATAAAATGGCCTTGATAGAAATATGCAGGAAACTAGACAAGTTGCACAGAACTTGCAGAGACAAGAAGATTTCCAGCTTGCACTTTCCCATCTCTCTGGGAAACTACACATGCAAAACGGCTCTCGATGCTCAGAACATAGAAAGAGCCCTGGTCCCTATCACTGTTCATTTCTTCAAGCCAAGAACCTGCTTTGACTTGAAGAAGTTTATTGAACAGAACATCAAGATAATCTATCATCATAGGGCAGATACAAAAGACTACTGGGATGACTGTGCAGATGATTTTGAAGCCAGGAGAAGGCATTGTGGTAGGTTCTCCCTGCAATTGATCCAAGAACTCGGTCTGTACCAAGTTCCTGAAGGTCTCCAGGATGACAATTCTGACCTATACTCGTATGAGTATGAAAATGTGATTAAGCACACCCCTCTGGAGGACCTGGATTGGAACAGGAAAGAGAGGGATGATCTGGCTGAGATTCTTGCTCCAGTCCTAGTCAGGACTAAGGTCTGGTTCCGTAAGAAGATCTGAGAATTCAAGAGGCACTCAGGAGAATCTAGCTCCAAGGATGACTCGACACCAATAAGAGAGGCATCAGTTCCAAGGTCTGAAACACTAATGCAAACCCCTCCTGCCTCATCAACAGAAGGACCTACTGAATCTACTCCCTCTTCATCTACCCAGGTATATAAGAAGAAACTCAAAGAGGTAAAGAAGGAGCCTGCAGAAAATGACCCTCCTAGAAAACAGACAGAGTTGCCTATAGGGCCAGAGAACATCATTGTTCTCAGTGAAAGTGAAGAAAGTGAGATGCCAACTCCTGCAAATGTTCCTGAAGATCCAGCAGATAAGGACAAGGAGGTCCAGAGCACTGAACTTCCAGGTGCTACTGATTCTTCTACCGCTATTGCCTCCAGTGCTCTACTCACATCTCAGCTTGAGTCAATAGCTGTGCAGACCCTGAGTGTCATGAGCTCCCTGTCTCTTGGTCCCCTTGCTTCTCCTGCAGATTCTTCTTCCTCTTTTGCTTGGGTGCAACCTTTGGTTGACAAAAGGAAGAGAAAATCCTCCTCTCAAAGCTTGGGACCAAATTTCGATGCTGTTGCAGCCTTGTTGGGCACCACTCCTTCTCGTGCCAAGAAAGCCAGAACCACTTCTAGAATAGTGTCTGATGCCCAAGGTCAGCAATTCTTGGAGATTGCTAAGCCTACAGTAGACAAATCAGAATCAGACTTGTTGGCATCTGACTTGGAGCTTTCAAGAATCCCTATGGGAGAGTCTACTCCTGAAGGTGAAATTCACAACCTCCAGGAAACAGTCACAAGAGTCATTAGAAGGGTAGAGAAAGGGTAGCAAACTATTGAACAGTTGGAAGAACAAGCCCAGATTCTCACAGGTTTCATCAAGTCTCTTTTATCTAAGGATAAAGTCTTGGACCCTACCCCATTGACTACTCTTCCACCTCCTATAATTCTAAGCCAAGATGAAGTGCAAAGTATCAAAGATATGCACAAGTATTCTATCTATGGCAGAGCTATTGAAGCCATGGTCGATGACATGCTTGTTGCTTGATTAAACTTCATCGATGAAGCTTTCAAACTCCACGAAAAGGTGAGTAATGTGCAACTAAAGCTCTCCTCCACTATCAATACCATGGATAAAGAACTAAAAATATGGAGCAGTTGTATAGTAGACCTTTGCCTTATGGGACAGACAGATGAGAACATCTTTCTGGCGAATAATATTTTCGATGATGCTAAGGACAATCTATCAAAATCCTGGGTCTACAGCGTGGAGTGGAAGATCAGAGTTTTGGAGGAATCTTTGGGAGAAATGAAGAACAGCTGGCAGAAGGGAGAAGCTTTCAAGACACTGGCTGTTGCTACTTTCAAAGATATACATTGTCATCTTCAGGATGAAAACTCTGGTGTTTCCCTGTCATTGCAAGAAATCAAAGCTCAGTTCAGAGCTTTTGTCAAAGATAATCTATTCAAGGAAATCTCCATCTCTAAGGAAAAGATGAAGGAAATTTGTTCTCTTCAATCTGCCATTGAAGAAGCAAATAAAGATTATCATACTCACGTCGAGTTTGATAAAGAGATGGAGAAGTGTCTGGGATTTTGGACTCAGTCTGCAGCCAACACGTCAGTTCCACGTGGTAGAGACATAGCTGAGGCATTGAAGAAATTCAGGCAGCGGATTCTGAAGACAGTGGGTCCCTCCCAGTAGCTGGCCACCTGTCTCCTTCTCCTTTCTTTTCTCTTCTTCCCATTCTTTTCGTATTCTTTGTAATTAGTTAAGGTATTGCAATTGGCGATCCTTAACTATTCTTTAGTTAAAAGAAACGGTTACGAAGAGTAACTGACTTGTAAGCTATATAATGGCCTTTTCACACCATTTCCCCAGGAGGAAGAACTTGGATATTTGCTGAAAGTGTAAATAGATCTTAAAGAAATCAATACAAAAGGGCTTTCCATTCTTTGTCTATCTAATTCTTGTTATCTCTGTGTTTTCCTTTAATATTGTGAAGATCATTTTGTTCCTGATTCGTTAGTCTCTCTGATTGCATACTGTTCAATTTTGCAAATACAGTGATCTTGTATAACCAAGAAGGAACTTTGTGTCCTTGATGAATGAATCTGAAGAAGGTTATTTATGGAACTTTGTGTCTTTAAATTTAATCTCATTCAGCCAATGCAAATGATCTTGTCTTAAATTCTTTGAAACTTCGCATACATAAAGAATTATTCTGCTATCTATAATTCTGAATGTTGCTATTCTGCTCATCTTCTTATTCCCTTTCCTCAGTCCTTGTGTAATTGATGATCCTTGTGGAAAACACTTTCGTAATATCCAAGTTTGACCATAAAACAATGTTCTGTACATTTGTAAATAGTTCATTTCTGAATAAGGGAACCTCTCCCATTAAAGAGGAGGGAATTCTTGTCCCCTGACTGTTGCTCTTCTGAAAAGTCCTATTTGACGACCAACAGTTTTTGGCAACTCCGCTGGGGAAAATCGCATTCTAGTACTGCAATTTTTTGATCATCCTTTGATCTGGTGACTCCGCGTTTCACTCGAGGAAGAAGGGCCCTTGTTATCGAAGATTCTCAGTTTCAGCTTTTGGAGCAACAGGGTTTTCCTTTCCCTTCAAATAGAAGAACTCGTTCGACGAGCACTCCACCTATTCAAGATAGAAGTCCTACGGGTGGTATTCCTTCAGAACCTGCTAGTCCCAATCTACGAGCTTTGATCCTAGTTGGTGTTACAGTTCCCCTCCAAGCCGTATTTCCAAGAATGGTGTCACAATTGCCATTGGATCAACGTGTCGGGCCCCTGGCCCTTACTCAGCCTTTGCTTGAGTTACCTAGAGGTAACTGGAAGAACTTCCCCAAATTTAAAGGAGATGGAAAAATAAACCCTGATGAACACATTGCAGCCTTCATAGTTGCATGTGGAGTCTTGGGAGTTGAACATGAATACGTCTCAGTAAGGCTGTTCGTTGAGAAGTTACAAGATAATGCTGCTGACTGGTTCTATCACCTTCCGGCTGGTGCCATCACCGACTGGAATACAATGAGAACTCAGTTCGAAAGCCATTTCAAGCCGGCAGAAGATGTGCATGCCCTGCTTGCCCAAATTTCTCAGATAAAGAAAGATCCATCAGAACCCATGAGAGAATTTGTGGCTCGATTCAACAGACTGATCAACAAAATTCCTGTAAATACTCGACCGGTTGATCAAATTCAAAAATGTTTCTTTCTAAACGCTCAAACGACCAAAGTCAGTTAATGCTCTAAGAAGGGCTAATCTCGGAAAGTTAGTTCTGGATCAAGAACTGGCTGTTAGTGTCGAGGATGACTTGATCATGTTAGGGAAGTTGAAAAGAGATCCCCCCAAATCTAAATCTGCTGCTTCTTCCTCTTCCACCCCTGGACCTAATACTGATCCGTTAGTCTAGAAACTTGCAAATGATCTCGTCGCTATAAAGAAACAACTATCTTAGCATGCCCCGTATGTAGACGTTCCAAGAAGAAATTTTCATCCCAGAAGCCGTTTGCCTGCTCCCCACACAAGACTAGCACTTGAAGGACCTCCTGTCAAGGTTCCTGTGAATGCAACCTGTGAAGTTGAAGAGCCAGATGATGATGTGGATGATGAAGCTCGTTAGGAGTTCCTGGAGGAATTTGATGATGAGGCGGAAGAACTTGAGGGATCTCGGATTAATTTCTTTACCACCGAAGGCACTGATGATGGAGATGACTATGATGAAGTGGTAGCAGATATGAATAGTGAATCGTTTGCTGTCATGACTCGAGAACAGACAAGGTAGAAGGAGAAAGTAACACATCCCATGAAGAAATCTAAGGAGTAGCCGGCAACTATTCCTGTAATTGCCAAAAGAGGATCTCCTATCCCTACCTCATCTGCACCAAAGGTAAGTCCTGTCAATCCTACTAGCAAAGTTCCTTCTTTTTCTCCTAAAGTTGATAAGCCAAGAATTCCAAATGATGATGGTCCATCCACCTCTGGATCCTTTGATATTGTTGATCACCTAAAAAGGACCAAGGTTCAAATTTCAGAAGCTGAATACTATCAAACCCATCCCAAAGCTTTTGCCAAGATGATCCAATTTGTTAACTCCCATTCCAAGACCACCTCTAAAGGCCTTTTGCCCACTCCTCCTTTTGCACCACAGCCTAGTCTGATAGCTGATGTCACCTCACCTGCTGACAAAATCAAGCCTTTTTATGTAACACTTCTTATAGCTGGCCATAGGCTCAGTAACTGTGTCATAGATTCCGGAGCCTCAGATAATGTGATGCCTACTAAAGTAGCTCATGCTTTAGGCTTGACCCTCACTCGTACTTATGGATCTTGCTACTCCATGGAAAGTAAGGAAGTGCCTTTGGTTGGAAGGATTGAAGATGCACAAGTGGCTTTGGCTGCTTTACCTGAAAAGAAAGTCTTGGCTACCATCCTAGCAGCAGAAATTCCTCCTTCTTATGGAATGTTGCTAAGTAGGAACTTCTGTAAAGATGTGGGTGGAGAGATTCAAATGGATTGGTCACATGCACTCATACCTGTCAATGGACACATGAAGAAGCTGCTGCCTGAGAAACAATCTGAGTATATTGTGTAGAAAATGGATGATCCTAAGGCACAAATACTCTATGAGGACATGGGTCATGGTAATTACATGATTCTGTCCCCTGATGAAATCCAACCCTCCAAAGTATCACCCAAAGATCCCAATGGTGTTTGGATTTTATAATTTGATGGAACTTGTTCCTCAGCTGGTTCTGGAGCTGGTGTCCTGCTAGTGTCACCTAAAGGATGCCTACACCCTTTTTCATTTAAGTTGCAGTTCGAAAACACTAACAATACAGTAGAGTATGAGGCTCTCATTCTTGGACTGCAAGTGGCCAAAGAACGAGGTGTAAAAAATCTTCTGGCTCGTGGTGATGCAGAGCTGATTGTGAAGCAAGTCAGAAGCCTTTTTCAGGTAAAAAATGGGAGGCTGAAGCATTACCGGAATCAGGTTTGGGATTCAATTGAATTCCTTGATGCTTTCTCCATTGAGGCAATACCTAGAGAAAAGAACAGCAGGGTTGATTCACTGGCTGTCTCAGGGTCACTACTGATTCCCCATCCTGAATTCTCTCAGGATAAGTTCACTATTGAAGTGGTCCACCGGCCTAGTGTACCTGACAATACCAATAACTGGCAAGTTTTCAACGATGACCAGCATTTTCTTTCCTTCCTGGAACTCAAGGGTAATTTCGAACAACTATATTTTGAGGGAAGTGACAACCTGCCTCATGAGAGTGTGTCCTCTGACCATCCTGTCACCCAAGGAGAAGAAACAGATCAGGAAGGGTGCATTAAACTCAAAGGAAACAAGATTCCCAAAGGTTTGGTGAGTTTGGAGGAGTTGTTTGATAAACATGAAAGATATGTGAAATCTAAAGCTTCTACTGGACCTCAACAGTCAGCTGAGTATGATAAGATTGATATAGGGAGTTCTACTGACCCCAAGCTAGTAAATATTGGAAAATGTTGCACCACCGACGAGAGGAGAAAAGCAATCGATCTTCTAAGGAGGTATAAGGATGTTCTTGCTTATTCTTATGAAGATCTAAAATCCTTCAAGCCAAAAGATATGCAGCATTCTATTCCTCTCAAACCAGGAATTAAGCCTTTCAAGCAGAAGCAGAGGCAGTACAATCCAAAAATAGCTGACACCATCTTTCAGGAGATCCAGAAGTTATTGAAGGCTAAAATTATTTTTCCCATTCACCATTCGACATGGATCGCAAATATTGTGCCTGTTAGGAAGAAAAATGGTGAGATCCGCATCTGTGTTGATTTCAAGAACCTGAATCAGGCTTCTCTGAAAGATAACTACCCTTTTCCTATGATGGATCAAATATTGCAAGCAGTAACAGGATCTGAAATGTTATCTATGCTTGATGGATTCTTGGGATACAATCAGGTAGAGGTTGATACTGCAAATCAACACAAGACAACCTTCACTACTCATTGGGGTACCTTTGCCTACAAGAGAATGCCTTTTGGGATGATTAATGCTGGTGCCACTTTCCAGAGAGCTATGGATCTGGCTGTTGGAAGCTTGAAAGGGAAATTTATTGTCATATACCTTGATGACCTGACAGTGTTTTCAAAGACAAGAGCGGATCACTTCGACCACCTGGAAACGGTTCTGCTGAGATGCCGAGAGCATGAAATTTCTTTAAATCCTAAAAAATCTGTCTTCTATGTTACAGAAGGAAAACTATTAGGGCACATCGTCTCCAAGGATGGTATTAAGATTGATCCTGAACAAGTTCAAGCCATCCAGCAAATTCCTCTCCCAACCAGTAAAAAAGGCGTGCATTCCTTCTTCGGTAAGATCAATTTTTTAAGAAGATTCATCCCTGATTTTACTGAATTAACTTTGAATATTTCTCAGATGATGAAAGGGAAGCAAACATTTGGTTGGTCTTCTGAGGGAAAGGAATCCTTTGAGGGTATCAAGAAAGCTATTGCTAAAACTCCAGTTTTGGCCTGTCCTGATTTCAGCAAAGATTTCATCATCTATTGCTATGCTACAGATAATACCCTGGCTGCTGTCTTAACCCAAGAAGATTCTGATAAACATGAGCTACCAATTGCCTTCATGAGCTATATCCTGAAGAATCATGAACTAAAATACACCATGATGGAGAAGCATGCTTTTGCAGTAGTCAAGGCTATCAAGCAGTTCCGTTTCTATATCCTCAACTCTCACTCTATGGTGCTGGTTCCAGATACAACTGTTAAGTCAATTCTTACACAGCAAGAATTTGGGTCCAAGAGAGGAAACTAGGTGGCTAAAGTCCAAGAGTATGACATTGATATCAAACCGACCAAGCTGGTTCGTGGAAAAGGTCTTTATGAGCTCATTGCTGAAGGAGCCAAACATGAGTTGCTAGAGGAGAAAGCTGACATTCCTACTGTTCTATTCCTTAGTTCAGTCGATGAATGGTATTCTGACATCACCCATTTTCTCACCTATGGGGAATGCCCCTCTCATTTAACTACCAAGGAAAAGATGACTGTTAAATTGAGATCAGCGCAATATGTACTGTGGGAAAATGCCTTGTTCAAGCGTGGTTTAGATGGGAGATTTCTAAAGTGTGTAGACAAGGAACAACAGAGAAAGTTTCTCTCAGCTTTTCATGATCAGACATGTGGAGGGCACTATTCATCAACAATCACAACTCACAAGATACTCCGGGGAGGATATTACCGGCCTTCCTTGTTTAGAGATGCATCCAAGTTGGTGGATAAATGCGAGGCTTGTCAGACCTTTGTGGGAAGACCTAAATTGGCCTCTTTGCCTCTCAAGCCAGTTGTGATTGAGGAACCATTTCAATAGTGGGGTCTGGACTTCATTGGTGCACTCAACCCTGTTTCTAGTGCTGGTCACACTCATGTGCTAACCACCACTAACTACTTCACCAAATGGGTGGAAGCTATTCCAGTCAAGAGCACTACTTCTGAAGTGGTATGCAACTTCATCAAAGAGAACATCTTGGTAAGGTATGGTGTACCTAACAAGATTGTAACAGATAATGCTTCGAACTTCTCCTCAACTGAGATAATGGATTTCTGCTACGGGTATGGCATCTCTCTGGCTCATTCTTCAGATTATTATCCCCAGGGAAATGGACAAGCAGAATCCACCAACAAAAATCTGGTGACTATCATAAGGAAGTTGGTCAATGAGTCTCAGCGAAACTGGCATAAGAAGCTTTATGATGCTCTTTGGGCAGACAGGATCACACCTAAAAGAGCCATTGGAATGTCTCCTTTTCAAGTGGTGTATGGAGTAGAAGCTCAATTTCCAGTGACAGTGGAACTGCCAGCCTTGCACCTGATGAAGGCCATTGAGGATACTAGTTTCAGTGATGCTCTGGATAAAAGAATCATGTACCTGCACAAACTGAACGAGGACAGATTGGAGGTTGCTGATAGGATATCTACTCACCAGCAGAAGGTAAAGGTTCTGTTTGACAAGAAAGCTAGGTTCAGAGAGTTCCAAGTTGGAGATACCGTGCTGTTATGGGACAAAAGACATGAACCTCGTGGCAGCCATGGAAAATTTGATTCCCTGTGGCTCGGACCTTTCAAGATAAGACACTTTGCTGGTAAGAACTCTTTCTATCTTGATTACATGGATGGTTCTCCCCTCCCACTTCCTTATAGTGGGCAGTATTTAAAGTTGTTCAAGTCATAGGGGACTAGGGAGTCCCTTTGTATATTCTGTACAGTGTTTTTGCTTTTCTGCTTTTGGTGTGTTTTCCTTCTGTTGTTGTATGTGTTGCCCTCTGTATTGGTTTTTTTTTTACTCCTTTTCCCAATGGATAAGGCACTGGTCTGCTTCATCGAGTTTTTCTAAGTTCTTGCCTTGTCTCATTCTAAGAATTTATACCAAGTCATCCCCAGAAGGAGCCAGCTGTTGTCCACTCAAAATTCCACACTCTGATAAGAGTAAAAATTTCAAAATTTTGAGTTCAAGTGTTTTTCTCTGAAGTACCTAAGTCGTGAAATTGAAAAAATCTGTGTTTTGGGTCATTTTGTGTGATTTTCGGGCCTGTCGGAACTTTTTGTCCCAACTGTCCCAAGTACAAAAGTGCACTCTGTTCCCCAATCGGCCGAAATCCCCGAAGTTGTCCCATTTTCAGGCCCGTCGGAAAGTTTTGTCCCAAGTGTCCCAAAACTTATTGTGTGAGTTGTTCCAATTTCGGCCGAAACACCCGAACCGCGTACTTCGCACTTTCATGTCTCAAATGTCCCAAAGTTAAAAAGTGCGAGATTTCCAATTTTCGGCTGAAACTCCCGTGTCGTGTACTTCAGAGCTCCTTGTCCCAAATCGAAAAATGCAAGCTGTTTCAATTTCACCCGAACCGGCCAAACCACGTACTCCGGAACATTTTGTCCCGAATGTCCCAATTCCAAACAGGCCCACTGTTCCAATTTCAGCCGAATCACCCGAACCGCGTACTCCGTGCATTTTCATCCCAATCGTTCCAAAAAGCATTTGTGCATCCTCTCCCTGTTTCACCCGAATCGGCCGAGCCGTGTGTTTCGCGCATTCGCGTCTCACATGTCCCAAGCGTACCAAGTGTCATTCACACTTAGTTTTTCCCTCTCACTCGGAGTATGATGCTATTCAAATTGGTGGTTGTGTATTCAATGCGCATTAAATTCATTCCTCTCTCCAATCGGCTATATAACGAGCATTTCCCCTTTGCATTTTTCGCATTGCTTCCATGCTATCTTTGCTCGAACCCTTGCAATTTGAAAACCTGCGCAAATATCCCCTTCCTTTGCAAATTCCTTCCCGAGTCTAGGTTGCAGCTCCGAGACTATCAATATGAAGATCAAGTTTCAGGGACAGGAGCAAATTTCTCCGCTTGAGTCTGTTGTTAGCAATATTGGGGATAGTGAAGCTCGTCATCTCGACTTCGGTGATTTTTGGGCAAGAATGGCAGATGCAAACCCTACACCAATAGCACAAATGATTCATGATAGCGGTTTGGCTTTTGCCGGTGGTTTCCCAATCTCAGTACAGTGTGCTGATACTGTGCTTTCATGCGGAGCTCACTTTGACCCCGCTTCGAGTGAATTGACAAATGTACATGGAGAACTCATTGCCAAGTTGGACGATGCCGCCATTGGCACTGCTCTGAGGATTCCGCAGTTGGACAATGCTATAGTCGTCTCCCGGGATCAAGCACAGACCCTATTCGATCAAGACAGTGACAAATATAAGGCGCGAGTGGCGAAGTCTTGGTTGAAGAACCCTAAGAAAGGTGCTTCTCGTCTAACCAAAACCCTCTTCCGAGTAGATTTCAATGAAGAATTGTCAGACTTCATAATCCTACTGGCTCGGGTTATGGGTTTGCCCTCCACCAATGAGTTTCATTTCTCAATGTGCCCGCTCATCAGCATGGTGTGCGAGGGAACACAAAACATCAACTGGGAAGAGATCATCAGTATGAATTTGATGGAGCAGCTATCCAATGTTCAGTAAACAAAGAAGTTCTATATGACTTCATACCTGATGTATACCCTAGCAGCATCAAGGCAGTGGTGTGGTTTCTCCTATATAGATGCACACAAAGATGATCCAGTGTATGCATATTGCCCGCAGTTCACCCTGGAGACCGGTAATTAGAATTTCAGAAGGGTCAATGATGCTTTCACCATGTACGTGGTCAGATTTCTCGAAGGTGATACTGCTAGAAGGTTTTTAGATGAAGCCATGAACCTGATATCGCAGTATGGAGCCTATTTCATCCAATTCAGAAAATTTTCCTATATCAGGCTTGCTGGCTATGAAAGCACTCCTCTACGGCTTCCCATGTTCTGCAATGATAAAATGGCCTTGATAGAAATATGCAGGAAACTAGACAAGTTGCACAGAACTTGCAGAGACAAGAAGATTTCCAGCTTGCACTTTCCCATCTCTCTGGGAAACTACACATGCAAAACAGCTCTGGATGCTCAGAACATAGAAAGAGCCCTGGTCCCTATCACTGTTCATTTCTTCAAGCCAAGAACCTTATTTGACTTGAAGATGTTTATTGAACAGAACATCAAGATAATCTATCATCATAGGTCAGATACAGAAGACCACTGGGCTGACTGTGCAGATGATTTTGAAGCCATGAGAAGGCATTGTGGCAGGTTCTGCCTGCAATTGATCCAAGAACTCAGTCTGTACCAAGTTCCTGAAGGTCTCCAGGATGACAATTCTGACCTATACTCGTATGAGTATGAAAATGTGATTAAGCACACCCCTCTGGAGGACCTGGATTGGAACAGGAAAGAGAGGGATGATCTGGCTGAGATTCTTGCTCCAGTCCTAGTCAGGACTAAGGTCTAGTTCAGTAAGAAGATCCGAGAATTCAAGAGGCACTCAGGAGAATCTAGCTCCAAGGATGACTTGACACTAATAAGAGAGGCATCAGTTCCAAGGTCTGAAACACTAATGCAAACCCCTCCTGCCTCATCAACACAAGGACCTACTGAATCTACTCCCTCTTCATCTACCCAGGTATATAAGAAGAAACTCAAAGAGGTAAAGAAGGAGCCTGCAGAGAATGACCCTCCAAGAAAACAGGCAGAGTTGCCTATAGGGCCAGAGAACATCATTTTTCTCAGTGAAAGTGAAGAAAGTGATATGCCAACTCCTGCAAATGTTCCTGAAGATCCATCAGATAAGGACAAGGAGGTCCAGAGCACTGAACTTCCAGGTGCTACTGATTCTTCTACCGCTATTGCCTTGAGTGCTCTACTCACATCTCAGCTTGAGTCAACAGCTGCGCAGACCCTGAGTGTCATGAGCTCCCTGTGTCTTGGTCCCTTTGCTTCTCCTGCAGATTCTTCTTCCTCTTTTGCTTGGGTGCAACCTTTGGTTGACAAAAGGAAGAGAAAATCCTCCTCTCAAAGCTTGGGACCAAATTTCGATGCTGTTGCAGCCTTGTTGGGCACCACTCCTTCTCGTGCCAAGAAAGCCAGAACCACTTCCAGAATAGTGTCTGATGCCCAAGGTCAGCAATTCTTGGAGATTGTTAAGCCCACAGTAGACAAATCAGAATCAGACTTGCTGGCATCTGACTTGGAGCTTTCAAGAATCCCTATGGGAGAGTCTACTCCTGAAGGTGAAATTCACAACCTCCAGGAAACAGTCACAAGAGTCATTGGAAGGGTAGAGAAAGGGTAGCAAACTATTGAACAGTTGGAAGAACAAGCCCAGATTCTCATAGGTTTCATGAAGTCTCTTTTATCTAAGGATAAAGTCTTGGACCCTACCCCATTGACTACTCTTCCACCTCCTATAATTCTAAGCCAAGATAAAGTGCAAAGTATCAAAGATATGCACAAGTATTCTGTCTATGGTAGAGCTATTGAAGCCATGGTCGATGACATGCTTGTTGCTTGATTAAACTTCATCGATGAAGCTTTCAAACTCCACGAAAAGGTGAGTAATGTGTAACTGAAGCTCTCCTCCACTATCAATACCATGGATAAAGAACTAAAAATATGGAGCAGTTGTATAGTAGACCTTCGCCTTATGGGACAGACAGATGAGAACATCTTTCTGGCGAATAAGATTTTCGATGATGCTAAGGACAATCTATCAAAATCCTGGGTCTACAGCGTGGAGTGGAAGATCAGAGTTTTGGAGGAAGCTTTGGGAGAAATGAAGAACAACTGGCAGAAGGGAGAAGCTTTCAAGACACTGGTTGTTGCTGCTTTCAAAGATATACATTGTCATCTTCAGGATGAAAACTCTGGTGTTTCCCTGTCCTTGCAAGAAATCAAAGCTCAGTTCAGAGCTTTTGTCAAAGATAATCTATTCAAGGAAAGCTCCATCTCTAAGGAAAAGATGAAGCCATTGAAGAAGCAAATAAAGATTATCATACTCACATCGAGTTTGATAAAGAGATGGAGAAGTGTCTGGGATTTTGGACTCAGTCTGCAGCCAACACGTCAGTTCCACGTGGTAGAGACATAGCTGAGGCATTGAAGAAATTTAGGCAGTGGATTCTGAAGACAGTGGGTCCCTCCAAGTAGTTGGCCACCTGTCTCCTTCTCCTTTCTTTTCTCTTCTTCCCATTCTTTTCGTATTCTTTGTAATTAGTTAAGGTATTGCAATTGGCGATCCTTAACTATTCTTTAGTTAAAGAAACGGTTACGAAGAGTAACTGACTTGTAAGCTATATAATGGCCTTTCCACGCCATTTCACCAAGAGGAAGAACTTGGATATTTGCTGAAAGTGTAAATAGATCTTAAAGAAATCAATACAAAAGGGCTTTCCATTCTTTGTCTATCTAATTCTTGTTATCTCTGTGTTTTCCTTTAATATTGTGAAGATCATTTTGTTCCTGATTCGTTAGTCTCTCTGATTACATACTGTTCAGTTTTGCAAATACAGTGATCTTGTATAACCAAGAAGGAACTTTGTGTCCTTGATGAATGAATCTGAAGAAGGTTATTTATGGAACTTTGTGTCTTTAAATTTAATCTCATTCAGCCAATGCAAATGATCTTGTCTTAAATTCTTTGAAACTTCGCATACATAAAGAATTATTCTGCTATCTATAATTCTGAATGTTGCTATTCTGCTCATCTTCTTATTCCCTTTCCTCAGTCCTTGTGTAATTGATGATCCTTGTGGAAAACACTTTCGTAATATCCAAGTTTGACCATAAAACAATGTTCTGTACATTTGTAAATAAGTTCGTTTCTGAATAAGGGAACCTCTCCCATTAAAGAGGAGGGACTTCTTGTCCCCTGACTGTTGCTCTTCTGAAAAGTCCTATTTGACGACCAACAGTTTTTGGCGACTCCGCTGGGGAAAATCGCATTCCAGTACTGCAATTTTTTTATCATCCTTTGATCTGGCGACTCCGCGTTTCACTCGAGGAAGAAGGGCCCTTGGTATCAAAGATTCTCAGTTTCAGCTTTTGGAGCAACAGGGTTTTCCTTTCCCTTCAAATAGAAGAACTCGTTCGACGAGCACTCCACCTGTTCAAGATAGAAGTCCTACGGGTGGTATTCCTTCAGAACCTGCTAGTCCCAATCTACGAGCTTTGATCCTAGCTGGTGTTACAGTTCCCCTCCAAGCCGTATTTCCAAGAATGGTGTCACAATTGCCATTGGGTCAACGTGTCGGGCCCCTGGCCCTTACTCAGCCTTTGCATGAGTTACCTAGAGGTAACTGGAAGAACTTCCCCAAATTTAAAGGAGATGGCAAAATAAACCCTGATGAACACATTGCAGCCTTCATAGTTACATGTGGAGTCTTGGGAGTTGAACATGAAGACGTCTCAGTAAGGCTGTTCGTTGAGATGTTACAAGATAATGCTGTTGACTGGTTCTATCACCTTCCGGCTGGTGCCATCACCAACTGGAATACAATGAGAACTCAGTTCGAAAGCCATTTCAAGCCGACAGAAGATGTGCATGCCCTGCTTGCCCAAATTTCTCAGATAAAGAAAGATCCATCAAAACCCATGAGAGAATTTGTGGCTCGATTCAACAGACTGATCAAGAAAATTCCTGTAAATACTTGACCGGTTGATCAAATTCAAAAATGTTTCTTTCTAAACGCTCAAACGCCCAAAGTCAGTTATGCTCTAAGAAGGGCTAATCTCGGAACGTTAGTTCTGGATCAAGAACTGGTTGTTAGTGTCGAGGATGACTTGATCATGTCAGGGAAGTTGAAAAGAGATCCCCCCAAATCTAAATCTGCTACTTCTTCCTCTTCCACCCCTGGACCTAATACTGATCCATTAGTCCAGAAACTTGTAAATGATCTCGTCGCTATAAAGAAACAACTAGTTCAACATGCCCCGTATGCAGACTTTCCAACAAGATCCACCACTTCCACCTCCAGATCCTCCTATGTTAGGTACAAGGCCCATGTTTGTCATTTCGAACACTCCCGTCATCCCACTAAATTACACTCCAACAATTTTTGAACTAGTATAACTCCCAGTCGTAGCTCCTCCGCCACTTCCTAATGCCCTTCTAAAACTAGCTATATACGTGCCTTGTCCAAACATTCCACCAAATACCGAAATAGTGTGTGAAGCCATAGAAGTCCCAAATGAGAAACTGTATGTTCTAGGTGCCAATCAGTTACTTCAACTGATATCAAATGGATCAACTGTACTTTTCCCTCGCTTGAACAAACCAAGTGCCAAGGTTCGGTCATTGGGTGGGTTCAGATGTGTGCCAATGACTCTTCTCTCTCTATGTGACGGACTCTCATCAGAAGCCGTAAGGTTTTCTTTCCCACGCTTACCAAGATGGGGTACCATAGACTATTTGGATTCCACATCCTCCACCTGAAGAACTCAACTCCATTCCACCATGTCTAGCTCGATAACCCATTGTAATCCCACACTATCTATCAATCTAATTTTCATGTGCTTCATTATACTTGAGTTGTCTCTCCTCCCTTTCCTATTCAGTTGTCAAATCAGCCATCCTTCCCCAACCTGGCTTCCTTGCCTAGTGCTCAGGGTGGTTTACTCATCCATAGGAAATGCCTCTAAACCCATGGTTACCATCAATATTTTGACTGCAAGGGGAATAACATGTAGAAATGATCCCCTGGGATCTCACAAGAACTCAAACTCAGCAACTTCTGGACAGGAATACGTGGAAATGGTGTATTCCAGAGTGTAACTAATCAATACTCCCTTCCACTAATGATCTATAGCATGGGTCAACATTAGATCAGCATCTTACAGGTTCTAATACGTTTCTTGGGTCCAAGGGTGTGATTTATAATGCCACCCCGATCTAGATGTACAAGCCAAGATCCATTCGAATAACTCTACTAGGAAACAACAGAAGAAGGTTTTGTACAACTCATGATAAAGAGTGTCTTCAACCCATCTTCGTGTATCAAACCTAGATCCGGTACTAAATCTCTGAGAAAATTCATCCTCTGTGCTCTTAAACCAATCTTCAACACCTTCAAGTGTTAAGTGCTCTGCCATCACTTTTTGTAGAGATCATGATATATTCCATGTTCCACTACAACTTTGAAAAGAGGTCTCGGCAATGGAACCAAGATGTATTCATTTTTGCACCCACTAAGAACAAGTGAACCTCATACGCATCAGCCTATCACCCAGTGGGCACTCGGTGCTCACCCAAGGTGCACGAGAGGGAGCCGAGTCTCTCATTTATGTGAGTCTAGTGTAAGGCATAGTTCATGATTCTGACTTAGTGATTTAATAGACATGAAGATCTATAGAGCTGAGGATGGCTTCTACACCCCTTCATTCATAATATAAAAAAACCGCGCAACAAAAATAATAGAACCAAGAGTTGTAAATCCACTAATATACTTAACCATTCAAATGAGGTCTAGGATTATACAAGATCAAAAGCAAAGTAAAAACATGCAGATAATAGAGAAGGAGATCTTAATGTAAACATGATGGTAACCTTATCACATTTATTCAGAGTCTTTCTACAAAGTATCATAGAGGGGCAGACCATAGTCATGTGCAATCTCTAGATTCATACATGTATTCCTACAAAACAAAAATTCAATTCCCCATTTTCCCCATTACATCCTTATTGGAATTCTTTACCCATTTTCATCCCATAGTTCTCGTAATAATTCTGCAGAGCACCGCTACCTCAAGTTTTTCTCTCTTATTTGCTTAGGGCGTGAATATAAATAGGCCTTTGAGCTCTAACAAAATCCTCTATAGCCTCATATTTGGCCCTAAGTGTTGAAGTATGGGTCTCCTCAGGTGCATGCCTCTCCATGTCATGATTAAATTTTTGGATCTTTCTATCGCAAGGTATATTCCCTCCAGGACACCCTGTCGCCAGGCTGGAAGCTTATCCAAATGGAACACGTTCTTCATCTGTCCTACCCAAATGGCCAAAAATGGCTAATTCCTAAATTGTTCTTCGCGCGGCATGCATGCCCTGAGTTCTCTAAGAATCCTTTTGAATACTACCCTGTACGTGTTAACTTGCGTTCTACCTCTGGCTTTAAGATTTGGAAGCTATGATAGGGGCCCAACATGTAGGATGAGAAGGTATGGAATCATATGTTCATCATGGGCCTAAATTTTTATTTAGGTGGTGTTGTGCACATTCTCTTCGTAGAGACATTAGTAGAGGCCATGGAGAAGGCCCATATTGCAAAGGAGACAGAGTTCAAGGCATTCTTCATTTAAGACACCACAACAGCCACCTCAGTAGCAAAATACCCACCAACCTTACATACATCCTCATAGATTTGATGCATAGAGAGGGAAGAGAATGGGGCCTCTTCTTAGGGTCCCATTAGGACACAGGGTGCGCCAAGAGCTCAGTCAGTAGGACCTCATTATTAGATACCTCAGCAATCCATACCTGGGTTGTCACGATCCATAACACATACCTCTAGAGTATTGGCTAGAGCTACATCCCATTGAAGACAACTAGACAGTTGTTATGGTTGTGGGGTTGCTAGACATCATTCAAGAGAGTTCCCACAAAACCCTAGTAATAAGGGTAATATGTAGATCTCAAATCCTACTATTGGAGACATGGGACGGAGCCATTGGATCTATACAGTGGTTAAGAACCACTAGGCTGAGCACCAGAGTACCATGATAGAGACAACATGTAGTATTGGTGGTATTTCTGCATCTATATTGGTCGATTATAGTTTATCTTATTGTTTTATTACACCATCCTTAGTATAGTTTTGTAAGTTGGTGACAGTTAGGCAAGGTTGTAGTTGCGACGTTGAGATGGCTTCTAGATTCAAAATTTATGTAGACTCCTTAGTTAAGGAGTGTGTAGTGGATTTGGGACCTTTCACCACTACCTCAGATCTTCGTATCCTTCCTCTGGATTCATATGGAGTCATCTTGGGTATGGACTGGTTATTTGCACACAAAGCTAGAGTGGACCATTACGATAAGAATATTTCTTGTACAAATGATGTAGGAGTTGAGTCACTTATAGTAGGGCTTAGGAGGCCCGTTTCCATTTGCACCATCTCTGCTATACATCTTAAGCAGTGTGTGTGACGAGGTTGTCAAATGTATGCTGTTATAGTTAGTGATAGATCTAAGGATGAGTCTATTGGACCATCCCTTCATGACCATCATGTTTGGAGAGAGTTTTTTGCTATTTTTCTAGGTGAGGTACCAAGGTTACCTCCCCCATGTGAGATAGATTTTCACATAGATCTGGTTCTGGACACAAATCCTATCTCACAAGAACCTTATCAAATGAATACCCCTAAACTCTGTGAGCTCAAGTTATAGCTTGAGGGCCTTCTAGAGAAAGGCCTAATCTATCCTAGTGTATCCCCTTGGGGTGCAGTTGTGATTTTCGTGAAGAAGAAGGATGGATGTTTGCAGTTATCTATTGATTACCACCAGTTGAACAAAGTAACGATCAAGAATTGTTACCCCCTTCCATGTATTGATGATTTATTTGTTTAGATGAAGGGTGCCACAGTTTTCTCCAAGATAGACCTTAAGTCAGGATATCATCAAGTGAGGATCACGGAGGTAGATATTCAGAAGACCACCTTCCACACGAGATATGGCAACTACAAGTTCACAGTGGTACCTTTTGGTCTGACGAATGTCCCTGTAATGTTCATGAGCTTGATGAATGGGGTATTAAATACATTTATTGATCACTTCATGCTCATATTCCTTGAAGAAATTCTGATTTATTGATGTACGCGTGAGGAGCATGAGGAGTACCTCTGCTAGGTTATTAAGTTCCTTTATAAGCAATATCTTTACGGGAACCTAGAGAAGTGTGTGTTCTTTTAAACAAAGGCAAATTATTTGGTTGACATCATTTCTAGAGAAGGTATCACAGTCGATCCTTAGAAGATTCAAGATATCATGGATTGGCCAACACCCACTAGTGTTACCAAGGTGCGCAGCTTCATGGGTTTGGCAAGATATTACACGAGATTTTTTCAGGACTTTTCTCAGATTCTGCACCCCATCACTTCCCTTAAGTGGAAAGGGAATAAGTTTTTTTAGTCAGATAAATGTGAGCAGGCCTTCAAGAAACTAAAGTAATGCCACACAATAGTGCCTATTCTAGAAGTTCAAGATCCTCAGGGTGAGTTCTATATTTACACAGATGCTTCTTTGGCAAGACTTGCAGGTGCGTTGATGCAAGAGGGTAGAGTGGTTGATTTTGATTCTCGCAAACTCAAGGATTATAATTTCAATTATTCGACTCATGACCTTGAGCTTATAGTAGTTGTGCAGGCCTTGGTGTGGTGGAGTCACTTCCTCCTTGGCCAAATATTTACACTCAAGACTGATCACTTGAGTCTTCACCACTTCTTCACACAACCCAATCTCAATGCTCTTTAGTGGCGTTGGATTGACTTTCTTTGTGATTATGATATGGAGATATAACATGTGAAGGGGAAGGAGAACATGGTTGTGGATGCACTGAGTAGACAAACACATGTGGATATGGATACTTCAGTGGATATGGACTTGCGGAGTAGGATCATATAGTAACTTCCTCCTGATAGTTTATACCTTGTAGCCAGTGCAAAGATTGAGTCTCAGAGACCCCTTAAGGGGAGATTTGATGCATTTACATTAGATAAATATGGTCTTCTTAGATACAAAGGTCAGATATATGTTCCTAGAGATGAAGACTTGAGACAAGACATTTTGGCACAGGCTCATCATGCACCTTATTTTGCCAATCCAAGGGTAAAGAAGATGTGTGCCACTTTGAGATATTTGTACCATTAGAGAGGACTTCAGAAAGACATGGATCAGTTTATGTCAAGTTATTTAGAGTGTTATATGGTGAAGGCCAAGAATCAACATATAGTTGGCCTTCTCTTTCCTCATGTTATATAGGAGTGGAAATGGGAAACCATTTTCATGGACTTTCTAGCTGGGTTACCAACGTTGAGATACCATCACGATGCCATCATGGTCACAGTGGATAAATTAATGAAAGTGGCTCAATTTTCTCCAGTGAAGAACACCTACACAGTTAGTGTAGTGGAATTGGTGTATCTTGATGATATTTTCAGATTACATGGGATTTCGTGGAAGATCATTTGTGATTTTGATTATTTGTACACTTCCCACTTCTAGACCACCGTAAAGCGTGCTTTCGGGACGAGGATCAATTTCAGCACAACATATCACCCTGAGATAGAAGGATACACTGAGTGGGTGAATCAAATCCTAGAGGACAAGATTAGGTTATACGTGTAGACACCAAAAACATGTCACATTTCATCATCTTCCTTCAAAATAACCTAATAGCCACATTCTACACGGGTAATAAATTTAAACCTAATTCAATCACTCAAAACCCCCATTCACACACCCAATGATTTAACTAACATCAATTAATTAAACTATCCCCTTTATCCACTCATCAAGCTACCTCACCTTACCATTGGACCAGCCACCTCACCCAACCACATCATCAATCCACTACCTGAATTTCCCCTCCACCTCACCCATCCACTATCCCATTTTTCCCTCCAACTCACCATCCCACTCCCCACCTTGCCCTTACCTATCCCATACTCTTCTAGAAAACCCTAATAGTGGCCACCCCACTCATATGACCTCTTTTTTTCCTATTACCCATTCTAAGGACAACGGATGCATATGCTCTGCCACTCAAAATCAAGTGGGAAAGGCATACTCCACACTTTTGAAAAAAAAAACCCGCCTGACACAACAGGTGTCGGTCACAGTTTAACCAATGTTGGTCAGGCGGGATCAAAACCCATCACCTAAAAATACCTAGTTCTAGATCTTTACAAAGGGTTGGTCGACATTTTAAAAAATTGGACTTTTCTGGAGTATTGGCTCATTCGTTGCTATCTGGAACTGGAAATTGGACATTGGCATGGTCATTGGAAACTCATCAAAGTAACAAGGCCATTGGAACTCCCTACAAAGACCATCATTGGATGTACTCACAAGAACCTTTGTGAGGGAAGCCATTGGAAGAACCTAAACCAGATTGAGCTCGAGAATGAGTTCTCCAGCCAACCTACCAGCCTTCACTGGCATCTATCATCACCCTTCTGCATGCATCAGACTCCAAGTAAGTGGATCCCTTATATCTCTCACTCTTGTATTTGTTCTTGTGTCTATATTTGTCTCCTCTAAGAACCAAACTTTCCCCATACTCCTCCCATCTCACCTATTTAACTCACACCTACACCTAAGACCCCTTTTTAGCCCATTTCGCTTCTTAATAACCCTCTAATCATTCACAAAGAGTACCCCAACCCCCACTAAAAAACTTTGAACAAATACCAGTGACCGTAACCGGTTAATCCTAACCATAGTCAGTCTAGCCTTACCATCATCGGTCACCCTACCATCGGCCAACTCCCCACCTTCTACCTAAACACACCAAAAACCACCTTCTAAGACCCCTAGGTTCTGACCCTAAACCCACCATTCACCTAACCATCACCCATATCTTCCTAAAACTTTGTCCTGAGATAGAGTAGAGCCCAAACCACCCACCTAGACCTCTGTTACTTCTACAGTGATCGATACTGGTCTACCCTCAACCGGCATTGGTCTCTGTGTCCACTAACATAGAATAGACTAGCAAATTAACTCTTCAACCAAACAACCTAGAATACCCTACCCAACCCTGACCTGACCTTGTTTGTTACCTGTAAACCACCTAACCTACCTAGAACCTGACGCAAACACCCTTTTACCTTTATAGTTTACTATTTAATTAAATCGATGCTAATAGCAACCTAAGGCACCCAAATAAAAATGATAGCACTAGATTCCTTTTATTTAAATGATTTTGTTATTTAATATTGATTTGTAAAAGAGTGGATTGACATCCCTCTAGGGAGTATTGCACTTCCTAGATCTAGCATATGCTAGGCAATCCACTGCATATACGTTTTAACTCTCTCTTGTGGTCTTGCTATCTTATTACAGGGTAGTCCTTCCCAGCCAAAAATGAGTTCACACGATTGTCTTAGATTGGAAGTCTACACGCGCGCATTCCACCCATCAGCCCAACAATAGGTAAACCTCCTACACCCTTATCTATTTTAGTCTCCAATTGTACACAAAAAGGATCGAAATATTTTGGCATGCCCGGTGGGACCCATCTTGGGTTCCTTGCATTTTCTTCATTCCTAGGAAAAGTTGTGTGTCTGTTTCCCTTTCTAAAAGGCTTCAACATTAATCTCCTTATTTGGAATCTTCTTCTTCTTCTATCGTCTAAAATCAATCATGTTTTGGTACTTTAAAATGAACACTTTCTTCCCTTTCATTAGTATCACATTAGTGAAAGAGCATCCCTTCTCCTATTCATCAGTTGTGACATCAAATATCATATTTTCAATTTGTGTTTCCCATATCACATTCATGTATAATCTAGATTCCTACTGCATAACTTGACAACTTAAATGAGGGTATACCTATATACTTGGATTAATTCATATCCCAACTGATGGTTGAAGTCTAAATCCTAACACTTAGTTTCCAAAACATTCTCATGTCTGTGTATATGTCTATGTATGTCATTAGAAAAATGCACATAAATATTGAACAAATACAACTTGTTAAAAAATAATCTAAATATATGTGTCTATTCTCCGGGAACATACAATTACATTGATCACAAGCATCAGGTTGGCAGGTAAACTCCGAAAAATAGCTCATTACATTCTGTCAAGTCCCTTATCATATGGGAGGTAAAATGTACTATACACCTAATTTTACACATAACATAACCTGATAACCATCACATAAATTACATATTCACTTCTATATAGGTATTCGTCATGTAGTCTAATTAATCATGTGCATTCCTAAAGTTTTTGAGTCTTTCCATTCTAAATAGTGTAAGATCAAAAGAAGTAAAACCACCCATGCTAGGTACCAAGTTCTTCAAGGGGATAAAATGATAACACAAACCCATAATAAAATGTGTAAAGAGTAGGTATTTTCCTACATAAATAAGAAGTCACCTTTTTGCAGCTGTAAAACTCACAGCAAGTATAGATCCAAATTTTTCTGTGTCCTATAATTCAAGAGATGCAATAAAAGATAAAATCCACCAATAAATCTAGAATTAATGAAGCCATTCAATTTTGATACAAATTTATCATAATACAATTTTCTACAATTGTCCCACTCTTCACAGACTAACTGGTAGCCATTTGTATCCTTACCGAAATTGGTCATGGTAGTTGAAGGTGGAACTTGTACATAAATACCCCTCTTTGAGGTTGACTTAAATGTCTAATCGTAGTTCCTGAAACATTGTACACCACTCTATTGGTCATACTTAATTGTTACTCCATGAGAAGTTATCCCACCTGATCAATATTCAGTTTGTTGCCACAAAGACTTAGAGAACCCCTTATTATCTCTAAGGATGTGCACCATGAAATAGATTATCACTTACACCAGCATCAGTCACCCCAGAACTGGTGCATTGGTCATACCCATTTGTGCATGGTTCTTAGCTATTAGTTTCATTCACCACATTGTGATTGCAAATACCTATTTTCTCGCAAACACTACTAATATATGTAGACATAGGAGGGGGTGGGGAAGTTTTGTACATAAATATTACCTGGTTATAAAAGGTGGACCTCCTAAAATCTATACACTGGAGGGTAGATGACATAATCAAGCCAAATGCACTTTTGTTCCATGCTCGATTTTGACCTCTTCCACCAATTTTATCAACCCATTCTAATGTCATCCCCTAGGGATCACAGTTTCACTAAAAAAGTGAAATATAAAGAAAGGTAGAATTGGCACGATGTTGTAAGTATCTCACCTTGTGTTATTATCCAGCTTCTTTACAATCACTTTTTTAATACCATATATACCAGTTATTAAAGTATGGTTGGGCTAATTTATCTTTGATATGCCCTTGTCCATTCCCAATGCATATCATGACATAAATCCCAAAAACAAAAAAAAATAATATGTGATAAATATTTTTGTTATGGCACCCAAATTACAACTGGAAGATATCTTAATCCTATAGGGATAGACTAAGGTACGATAGTAAAATTGGCATGGGAGATATCTTGTAGGTTCTTCCATACCTTCATACTAGATTAATGATCATATAGCATAGTAACTATGGCCACCCCTACAGTCATTATATCACTTTATAGCCCCATGAATTTTAAACAAATTTATAAACCAATTCACCATCCCAGTTAACAAAACCATTATTGGCATACCATCAGTTTGTACCTGAAGAATTTAGATTCCCATGAGATGATGGGTTACTTCAATGATTTTTTTTTTAAATGTTGCTATCAAAAAGGGTGGTCACTCCATGATCCCTTATACTGAATCACCCAATGATTAAAACCTATCTCATGAGTAGCTTTTAAACCTCTCACTTCAACATTTTTTACCCTATATCTCATCCAATCTCCTCATATACCACCTTAATTATTTCTTGTAATGGGGCTCCTTAAAATTTAAAAAGAAATGCCTTCCTAAATCATATTAGATATCATAGGTTCCTTTGAATTCTTTGGTAGGGAAACCTTCTATCATAAAACTACCAATGGATCTCATAAAACTAATCATTTAAACATATTAATTAATTACTTGAAGCAAATCTACAAATGCACGTAGATCTCTCACCTATGAGGAGATTTGTAATGAGCCTACTCCATTTGGAATATATCAATTCCTATGTGCAAAATACCCCCCACACAGTGATAATGTCAAAATACACAACTGTTTTAATAAAATAATTAAATTTTGGATTTTCCCACAACAACATCTGAGGTCTATGTAAACACGTGGTAACTCAATAAAATCATGATCATGCTTTGCCATTACAAACATTTCGTATGTCCCTTAATGGACCCGCCTTATATTGGTATAATGCACTACCTAAACAATCTCTCCAAAATAAACCTTCAACCTAGGTATCCCAAGCATTTTCTGATTCCTTCTCCATCAATGTGGTCAAGAAAGTCACCATGCACTAAATCATTGTAAAAAAAATGTCAATATGATGTAATAAATTTTTATCATGATAATTCATATTATGCTTGCATGAGCGTACCCTACTAGGAATTTAAAATTCTAAAGTGGACATTCCCCTTATCATAGAACAAACTAATAGATGCCTATTTTTACATGGGCTTGTGTTCGCCACATTTCATCCACCTTAAAAATCCAAAAATTTCACACATTTGATGAGGCATTTGAATCTAATAAATCAAAGAGAAAAGGATTCAATTGTGCAATAAAGGCATTCCTTTTAAACCACAAGAACACTCTTCCACTACAAAAACACCTCCAACTGCTTCCCTCAACCCTTCTAGATCCAAAGGCTCTGGCCATGTGGTAGTCCTGAAGGTTGGCCCATCTCACCCATCTAACCTGCCAAAAACTCCACCTAACCTCTCTCCAGTGCAAATATTCTTCTTCAAAAATGAACAACATAAATATACCCCCATTAATGAACCATACCATGTTGTTCTAGAAATAATTGTGAACGCAGGTAGGGGCCATCACTCTTTGGCCTATCAAACCACACCCTGGTTTTGATCCTACCCACCTAATACCCTCATGGTATAGGGAAAACTAAATCTGTGACTACCATCATACCTGAGGGAACAACACCAATAATTGCACAACCTTCAAAACCATTGTCTAACAAATGTTAGATAGAGGATATTTCATTCTGGATAATCCTAATGCACTTGTAAACCAAAACCTTCACATCTTCCAAAAACCATTTCCTAATCATACAACCCCCACCCAACACAACCCTTCTGCCATCAACAGTGACAATACCCAGGAGGTTCATGATATCTTTGATGTCCTACCCATACTGCTTGCACCATACCCCCCAACCAAACGTATAAAAGAAGTTCTCAAACATATGCCTTTACCTTCACCAACATCTTCACCATTATCACCAACAGTTAATCTAGTGCAAACAGGTGTGTATACCTCTTCGTTGGACATCATAACTACTGTACCTAACCATGTCATTGACCCTCCTACCTTCATGCTTGATGAATCACCATCAACATCTACTTCCATAATCACCAAGAAGTCAAAAGTACCTTCCATATCCCCCACCTCACCACACATTGAGGAAGATCCTTATTTATCTACCTTACCCACACTTCACCACAAAGAAGAGCCCATTCTAAGAACAATCAACCTGATACCATCCATTACAACTTTAAATGATCTCTTCTTATCTCTCCTTCCTACAGAATCAGATGTAGAGGGCTTCCCTATTTCATAGATATCCATTCTGTTTACAAGAATCACCACCAAATCAACCCTCATCCCCTTCCTATCTTCATCGCCCCATTCGATGGACACTCTGCAGTATGTTGATCATTCGTTACTTTGGGAACGTCTTCAAATCCCCATCTCAACGCAGATGTAGACATTGCCTACCGACTCACCCACTATTTACCCTATAATAGTAGCAAAATCCATACCTATCCCACCCATAGAGTCAACTACAACACCTCCCACATTGCCTCTAACCATAGACATACCTTCATCATCAGCATCATCTACATACCCACTTCCCAATCCCCCTTCAACCTCCACAATCTCTTGTATCCTAGGGGTATGACCCACATCAAGCCTTGCGCATCTAAAAATCAAGCTTGATATAACTACCCCCTCTCATCCTTCTCACCAGGAATACACCCCTAATAAAACCAAAACACCAACCACCTCAGACGCTAGTACTAACATCACCTACTACCTATTTGTTGCCTTTACCACTACCATCCCTCTTGGGTCCTCACCCATCATCCCTAACCACAAAATTACATATACACACTATGACCAAAAGTCAACAACTGCTCCAACTACTACCACCTCGTCTTCTACCCAATCCTATGAATTTGCCTTTACCTACGAAACTAAAATAGGGATTCGTGAGAACTGATGTCGAAAATTGATACACCACAATGAAGTTGCACTCTGATGGTAACATAAAGCCAATGCAATACGCAAGATTCGAAACAATGGAAAGAAGATTGCAAGTAAGAAGAATGGGTATGCTCATGCTCATAGATCGAAAAATAGCAAGTACAAATAAGGGTTCTGTGTAACCCCCATGCCTAAACATGGAAAGAACTCAATGACACAACTGACGCATATGACGTTGACTGACACATATGACACCACTAGAAGAGGAGTTACATTTTAAAATAAGGAATGTAACTCCTATGACGCATTGATGTAAATGACAATGTCAGATTCTATGACAAAATCTGACACTTGTCATTTTACTTCCTAAGACCTATGACTCTCGCAAGGTGAGATGACTCACCTAGGTGATGTGGATGATGACTGGATAGTCACACACACCAACACGCCCCCTTCGTCGAAGTTGAGAAAGAGGTCAAGGTAAGCCAGAACAGAAAAAGAAGACACCCCTACACAACTAAGAAAGATGTGTCAATGGGCCCCGACAACTAAAGGCCCGATAGGGTGCCCATGTACAAACAACATCTTTCTAGAAAGAAGAAGAGGAGAAGAATGAGGACTATATAGCCCGAAGAAGATGGGTGGCTGTAGCAGACCTCACCCCAAGAAGAGACCACAAGTGAAGAAAATTCACCTTAGTGAAGGGCTTGGTGAAAGTGTCTACAACTTGATCAGCTGTCTGAACATACTGTATGTTGATGATGTTTCATGTATCAGCTCCCGTATGAAGTTCATATGAATCTCAAAGTGCTTCATCCGTTGATGCTGAACGGGATTTCTAAAAATTGAGATAGTGCTCATGTTGTCATAGTAGATAATGGTAGGCTACCAAAAGTGGATGCCAAACTCTGTCGTAATACCCTGTAACCAAACATCTTCTGTGGCAGCGTTAACTGCTCCTCTGTATTATGATTATGTCGATGATATGGCAATGGCGTTCTGTTTCTTGCTGAACCAACTGACAGGACTTGAACCAAGAGTGAAACTGTAGCCTGAGGTATACTTCCGATGATCTAGATCACAGGCCCAATATGAGTCTGTAAATCCAACCAAGTCAACCTCAGTCCCTCCTAAGTAATGAATACCATCTGTTTAAGTGCCACAAACATAATGAAGGATCCACTTTGCTGATTTTAATTTCAGCTCATGAGGCTCCGGCATAAATCTGGACATGATCCCAACGGCATACAATAGATCTGGCTGAGTGTGAGTAAGGTAGATCAAGCTTCCCACCAACTGTCGATAAAGGGTACCGTCAACCAAGGGGGTAGAGAATTCAAAAACCAACTTAATCCAAGAAATAAAAGGAGTAGGTGAGGAATTGCAGTCAGACATGTGAAACTGAGTAAGAAAATCAAGAGAGTACTTAGGCTGCGAGATCATAATTCGTAAGTCAGATTGTGAAATCTGGATCCCAAGAAAGTAATGAAGCAATCCTAAGTCAGACATGGAGAACTTGTTGGCCAAGGAGATCTTCATAGAATCAATGATAGAGGAAGAGCTACCGGTGATGAACAATTCATCAACATAGAGAACAAGAATAAGCATGGAGTCATCCTATCACAGAATATACACGTTTGGGTCAGAGTGACACCAAGTGATCCCTGATGCAAGTAAAAAGGAGTCCATCTTGGCATACCAAGCCCGAGGGGCTTGTTTAAGGCCATATATTGACTTCTTTAATTTGTAAATGAGGGATGGATCATGGACATAACCTAGAGGTTGTTCCATATAGATCTCCTCCTCTAGGTCCCCATGAAGGAAGGAACTCTTAACGTCCATCTAGTGGACTTCCCATTTGTTAGTGGCAGTGATGGCAAGGGTCAATCGAATGGAAGTCATCTTCGAAACCAAAGCAAAGGTTTCTGAGTAATCAACCCTAGCTACCTAGGAGAAACCCTTAGCTACAAGTCACGCTTTATACTTCTCAACTTCTCCATCAGCTCCATACTTTGTTTGATATACCCACCTACACCGAAATTTTTTTTTTCCTTTCTGAAGAAGGGTAAGATCCCAAGTGTCATTCTTTGTGAGTGAGGAATACTCCTCATCCATCGCAAAATCCCACTCAAGAATCCTATAAGCTTCATGGAAAGATGGTGGATCATAAGCAGAGGTGAAGAAGGAGTGAGGTCCAGTGAAGTATGAGCGAGTATGTCTCTCATCCAAAGGATCTGTAACTAAATCTCTAGCACTCTGTAAAGTTTTCCTAGCCCAAAGAGGTCCCAACAGCTCAGGCTCCGAGTCAGAAGATTCTTCACTTGAGTGAGAAGGGACATAGTCCTCATCATCACTACTGTCAAAATCAAAAGACTCAGAAGTTTGAGGATCGGGAAGAGCAGGGAGAGGTGGAACTTGCTCAATAACATCATCATCTGAAGAGTCAAAATCTGAATCAGTGGGCAAAAGGACCTCAGTGGAAGTTGAAGTCAAGGATGACTCATCAAACTTCACACTCCTCTCAATATAAAGCTCATGGGTGGTAGGGTTCAATAATCAATATCCCTTCATGCCATCAGGATACCCAAAAAAGATACAAGGTTTGGATTGTGGATGCAATGCCTTGCGTTTCTTTTTTGGAATCTGAGCCATAGCCTTGGATAAGACTTGAAAGTGCTCAACATCAGGCTCGTGTCTAAACTAGGATTCAAAGGGTGTCATCCCTCTTACTACCTTGTGTGGGACACAATTCTAAATATAACAAGCAAAATTCATTGCTTCAGCCCAGTAATGTGGAGGAAGAGATTTCGAGTGAACCATACAAGTAGACATCTCCTTTAAAGTTTGGTTCTTTCTTTCTACAACTCCATTTTGGGAAGGGCTGTAAGCAACTGTACGCTGTAAAGCAATCCCCTTAGAAGTGTAGAAATCCTCAAACCTGTTGCTCACATACTCCCCTCCATTGTCGGTTTGAAGAACCTTGATAGACCGTTCCACTTGTTTCTTAGCAAGATCCTTAAAGTTTTGAAAATGCTCGAAAACTTCAGACTTAATCTTAAGAAAATATACCCAAGTATAACGCGAAAAGTCATCAATGAAGGTTAGTATATATAGAGCTCTAGTAAAAGAAGGAGATGGAAAAGGTCTAGAAATGTCACTATGAACAAGATCCAAGGGATGAGTAGCTCTCCAGGATTTTCCCTTGTCAAATATTTTTTCAAGGTGCTTTCCAAGGGTACAAACCTCATAAAGACCCTTAGAAAACCTAACTCGGGGTAGCCCATTGACCATTTTGTTTTGGCTCAATTATTCAAGGTAACGATAATTTATATTCCTAAAATGCTCATGCCATAACTTGCTAACCTCATTTGCATGATAGAGTAAGGTATTGGGCGTCGAATCAGAGTAGAAGTGGGAAAAGGTATACAACCATGAATAGTGATCTACCTTTCCGTCAGCCAAAGTGTAATCAAAGTTAAGCTCACGAATAATCACCGAGTTAGGACCAAATTCCACTCACATTCCCCTTATCATAGAACAAACTAATAGAGATTTTTACATGGGCTTGTGTTCGCCACATTTCATCCACCTTAAAAATCCAAAAATTTCACACATTTGATGAGGCATTTGAATCTAATAAATCAAAGAGAAAAGGATTCAATTTTGCAATAAAGGCATTCCTTTTAAACCACAAGAACACTCTTCCACTACAAAAACACCTCCAACTGCTTCTCTCAACCCTTCTAGATCCAAAGGCTCTGGCCATGTGGTAGTCCTGAAGGTTGGCCCATCTCACCCATCTAACCTGCCAAAAACTCCACCTAACCTCTCTCCAGTGCAAATATTCTTCTTCAAAAATGAACAACATAAATATACCCCCATTAATGAACCATACCATGTTGTTCTAGAAATAATTGTGAACACAGGTAGGGGCCATCACTCTTTGGCCTATCAAACCACACCCTGGTTTTGATCCTACCCACCTAATACCCTCATGGTATAGGGAAAACTAAATCTGTGACTACCATCATACCTGAGGGAACAACACCAATAATTGCACAACCTTCAAAACCATTGTCTAACAAATGTTAGATAGAGGATATTTCATTCTGGATAATCCTAATGCACTTGCAAACCAAAACCTTCACATCTTCCAAAAACCATTTCCTAATCATACACACCCCACCCAACACAACCCTTCTGCCATCAACAGTGACAATACCGAGGAGGTTCATGATATCTTTGATGTCCTACCCATACTGCTTGCACCATACCCCCCAACCAAACGTATAAAAGAAGTTCTCAAACATATGCCTTTACCTTCACCAACATCTTCACCATTATCACCAAAAGTTAATCTAGTGCAAACAGATACCTCTTCGTTGGACATCATGACTACTATACCTAACCATGTCATTGACCCTCCTACCTTCATGCTTGATGAATCACCATCAACATCTACTTCCATAATCACCAAGAAGTCAAAAGTACCTTCCATCTCCCCCACCTCACCACACATTGAGGAAGATCCTTATTTATCTACCTTACCCACACTTCACCACAAAGAAGAGCCCATTCTAAGAACAATCAACCTGATACCATCCATTACAACTTTAAATGATCTCTTCTTATCTCTCCTTCCTACAGAATCAGATGTAGAGGGCTTCCCTATTTCATAGATATCCATTCTGTTTACAAGAATCACCACCAAATCAACCCTCATCCCCTTCCTATCTTCATCACCCCATTCGATGGACACTCTGCAGTATGTTGATCATTCGTTACTTTGGGAAAGTCTTCAAATCCCCATCTCAACGCAGATGTAGACATTGCCTACCGACTCACCCACTATTTACCCTATAATAGTAGCAAAATCCATACCTATCCCACCCATAGAGTCAATTGCAACACCTCCCACATTGCCTCTAACCATAGACATACCTTCATCATCAGCATCATCTACATACCCACTTCCCAATCCCCCTTCAACCTCCACAATCTCTTGTATCCTAGGGGTATGACCCACATCAAGCCTTGCGCATCTAAAAATAAAGCTTGATATAACTACCCCCTCTCACCCTTCTCACCACGAATACACCCCTAATAAAACCAAAACACCAACCACCTCAGATGCTAGTACTAACATCACCTACTACCTATTTGTTGCCTTTACCAATACCATCCCTCTTGGGTCCTCACCCATCATCCCTAACCACAAAATTACATATACACACTATGACCAAAAGTCAACAACTGCTCCAATTACTACCACCTCGTCTTCTACCCAACCCTATGAAGTTGCCTTTACCTACGACACTAAAATAGGGATTCGTGAGAACTGATGTCGAAAAGTGATGCACCACAACGAAGTTACACACTGATGGTAACATAAAGCCAATGCAATACGCAAGATTCGAAACAATGGAAAGAAGATTGCAAGTAAGAAGAATGGGTATGCTCATGCTCATAGATCGAAAAATAGGAACTACAAATAAGGGTGCTGTGTAACCCCCATGCCTAAACATGGAAAGAACTCAGTGACACAACTGACGCATATGACGTTGATTGACACATATGACGCCACTAGAAGAGGAGTTACATTTCCAAATAAGGAATGTAACTCCTATGACACATTGATGTAAATGACAATGTCAGATTCTATGACAAAATCTGACACTTGTCAGTTTACTTCCTAAGACCTATGACTATCGCAAGGTGAGATGACTCACCTAGGTGATGTGCACTACGACTGGATAGTCACACACACCAACATGCCCCCTTCATCGAAGTTGAGAAAGAGGTTAAGGTAAGCTAGAAAAGAAAAAGAAAACACCCCTACACAACTAAGAAAGATGTGTCAATGGGCCCCGACAACTAAAGGCCCGATAGGTTGCCCATGTACAAACAACATCTTTCTAGAAAGAAGAAGAAGAGGAGAATGAGGACTATATAGCCTAAAGAAGATGGGTGGCTGTAGCAGACCTCACCCCAAGAAGAGACCACAAGTGAAGAAACTTCACCTTAGTGAAGGGCTTGGTGAAAGTGTCTATAACTTGATCAGCTGTCTGAACATACTGTATGTTGACGATGTTTTCATGTATCAGCTCCCGTATGAAGTTCATATGAATCTCAATGTGCTTCATCCGTTGATGCTGAACGGGATTTCTACAAATTGAGATAGTGCTCATGTTGTCATAGTAGATAATGGTAGGCCACCGAAAGTGGATGCCAAACTCTGTCATAATACCCTGTAACCAAACATCTTCTATGGCAGCGTTAACTGCTCCTCTATATTATGCTTCTATCGATGATATGGCAATGGCGTTCTGTTTCTTACTGAACCAACTGACAGGACCTGAACCAAGAGTGAAACTGTAGCCTGAGGTAGACTTCCGATGATCTAGATCACAGGCCCAATCTGAGTCTGTAAATCCAACCAAGTCAACCTCAGTCCCTCCTAAGTAATGAATACCATCTGTGTCAGTGCCACGAACATAATTAAGGATCCACTTTTCTGATTTTAATTGCAGCTCATGAGGCTCCATCATAAATCTGGACATGATCCCAACGGCATACGATAGATTTGGATGAGTGTGAGTAAGGTAGATCAAGCTTCCCACCAACTGTCGATAAAGGGTACCGTTAACCAAGGGGGAAGAGAAATCAGAAACCAACTTAATCCTAGAAATAAAAGGAGTAGGTGAGGACTTGTAGTCAGACATGTGAAACCGAGTAAGAAAATCAAGAGAGTACATAGGCTGCGAGATCATAATTCCTGAGTCAGATTGTAAAATCTGGATCCCAAGAAAGTAATGAAGCAATCCTAAGTCAAACATGGAGAACTTGTTGGCCAAGGAGATCTTCACAGAATCAATGATAGAGGAAGAGCTACCGGTGATCAACAAGTCATCAACATAGAGAACAAGAATAAGCATGGAGTCATCCTATCATAGAATATACACATTTGGGTCAGAGTGACACCAAGTGATCCCTGATGCAAGTAAAAAGGAGTCCATCTTGGCATACCAAGCCCGAGGGGCTTGTTTAAGGCCAGAGATTGACTTCTTTAATTTGTAAATGAGGGATGGATCATGGACATAACCTAGAGGTTGTTCCATATAGATCTCCTCCTCTAGGTCCCCATGAAGGAAGGAACTCTTAACGTCCATCTGGTTGACTTCCCATTTGTTAGTGGCAGTGATGGCAAGGGTCAATCGAATGGAAGTCATCTTCGTAACCGAAGCAAAGGTTTCTGAGTAATCAACCCTAGCTACCTAGGAGAAACCCTTAGCTACAAGTAACGCTTTATACTTCTCAACTTCTCCATCAGCTCCATACTTTGTTTGATATACCCACCTACACCAAATAATTTTTTTTCCTTTCTGAAGAAGGGTAAGATCCCAAGTGTCATTCTTTGTGAGTGAGGAATACTCCTCATCCATGGAAAAATCCCACTCAAGAATCCTAGAAGCTTCATGGAAAGATGGTGGATCATAAGCAGAGGTGAAGAAGGAGTGAGGTCCAGTGAAGTATGAGGGAGTATGTCTCTCATCCAAAGGATCTGTAACTAAATCTCTAGCACTCTGTAAAGTTTTCCTAGCCCAAAGAGGTCCCGACAGCTCAGTCTCCGAGTCGGAAGATTCTTC
Organism: Taxus chinensis; assembly: GCA_019776745.2. NCBI lineage: Eukaryota > Viridiplantae > Streptophyta > Pinopsida > Cupressales > Taxaceae > Taxus > Taxus chinensis. The sequence goes on from CM034147.1 coordinate 857,104,731, forward strand.
ACTTGAGTGAGAAGGGACATAGTCCTCATCATCACTACTGTCAAAATCAAAAGACTCAGAAGTTTGAGGATCGGGAAGAGCAGGGAGAGGTGGAACTTGCTCAATAACATCATCATCTGAAGAGTCAAAATCGGAATCAGTGGGCAAAAGGACCTCAGTGGAAGTTGAAGTCAAGGATGACTTATCAAACTTCACACTCCTCTCAATATAAAGCTCATGGGTGGTAGGGTTCAATAATCGATATCCCTTCATGCCATCAGGATACCCAAAAAAGATACAAGGTTTGGATTGTGGATGTAATTCCATGCATTTCTTTTTTGGAATCTGAGCCATAGCCTTGGATCCGAAGATTTGAAAGTGCTCAACATCAGGATCATGTCTAAACCAGGATTCAAAGGGTGTCATCCCTCTTACTACCTTGTGTGGGACACAATTCTAAATATAACAAGCAAAATTCATTGCTTCAGCCCAATAATGTGGAGGAAGAGATTTCGAGTGAACCATACAAGTAGACATCTCCTTTAAAGTTTGGTTCTTTCTTTCTGCAACTCCATTTTGGGAAGGGTTGTAAGCAACTGTACGCTGCAAAGTAATCCCCTTAGAAGTGTAGAAATCCTCAAACCTGTTGCTCACATACTCACCTCCATTGTCGGTTTAAAGAACCTTGATAGACCGTTCCACTTGTTTCTTAGCAAGAGCCTTAAAGTTTTGAAAATGCTCGAAAACTTCAGACTTAATCTTAAGAAAATATACCCAAGTATAACGCGAAAAGTCATCAATGAAGGTTAGTATATATAGAGCTCTAGTAAAAGAAGGAGATGGAAAAGGTCTAGAAATGTCACTATGAACAAGATCTAAGGGATGAGTAGCTCTCCAGGATTTTCCCTTGTCAAAGATTTTTTCAGGGTGCTTTCCAAGGGTACAACCCTCACAAAGACCCTTAGAAAACTTAACTCGGGGTAGCCCATTGACCATTTTGTTTTGGCTCAATTGTTCAAGGTAACGATAATTTATATGCCCAAAATGCTCATGCCATAACTTGCTAATCTCATTTGCATGATTGAGTAAGGTATTGGGCGTCGAATCAGAGTATAATTGGGAAAAGGTATACAACCATGAACAGTGATCTACCTTTCCCTCAGCCACAGTGCAATCAAAGTTAATCTCACGAATAATCACCGAGTTAGGACCAAATTCCACTCACATTCCTTCACCAAGGTGGGTGATTTGGTAAATTAATAGGAGATTGGTAGAGAGATTGGGAACACTCAACACTTGGTTAAATGTTCCACCTTCAATTTCTACCAATCCACTACCGGAAACCGACACATGAGTGTCATCACCCAACGTGATTTGGGACATGCCACATGGTTCAATGCTAGAGAATTCAACCTCTGAAGAAGCCATGTGGTGTGAGGCACCAAAATCGATAATCTAAGTTGATGATGGAGCTGATCTAGCTACGAGGGCCTTACATTTCTTCTTTTCATTTTTTGTCTCCTTTGCATTAGAGGACTCTCCTTTCTGAGCATTTTGTTTAACGGATTCAGGAACGCTTATTTTATTCTTCTCAAGTAAATGAGTTAAGTGATCAATTTGTTTCTGAAAACAATGCTGCTCGTCATGGCCAGTATTCTTATGATAGGAGCATTTATACTTTTCCTTCTTTGCTTTAGGCTCAAAAGTCGAAGTATGAGTGATGGGCTTAACTGGGGGTTGGTTGGTCTTGGTTTATTTCTTAGGTTGGTCCTTAGTTTCTTTCTTCTTTTTTCAGTTTTCTTGCCCTTATTCACCACAAGGGAATGTGAATTGGATTTTAGAGTCCCCATTTGAATGAATTTGTCATGTTCTTGAATGAGTTGGGACGAAAAACTGTCAAAGCAGGGCATAGTCCAAGTACTACCCAAGGCGGTTTTCATGGCGTGAAAAGTTGAAACGAAAACAGAGTATTCAAGACCTAACTTAGAAATAATCGACAAGATCAATTGAGTGTCTTTCTTATCCACTTTACTTTCCTTTAGAAGCATTCTAGTGTGGACAAATTTTGAGAAGAAGGCCTGTAGGTTTTCAAAGTCACTAGGGTTTAACCCTAGTAGTTCGTTCTCCAACTCATGCACTCTCATGTCATCTTGCTTCCTAAACATATCATCGATTGTTTTCCATGCTTGATCAGGTGTTGAGGAAGTTCTGATGTGGAAGAAAAAGTCGGGGAGATACGGACATACAGATAAGACCTAAGGCTTCATCACAATGGTTGAACCATTTAGATTTTTCGGGTTCATCAGTAGGTTCGGTCCTCTAACCCCATGGTAACTCGGTATAACCCTTTACTTTGTAAAACCAATATAATTTTAGATTTCCATTCGAAGAAATCAAAAGGTGTGAGCACTGGTACTTTAGAGATATCCATAATGAAGAGATAAACCCAAGGAATGTAGAAGTAAGGAGAGAGAAAGGAAACAACCACCCCAGAACAAAATTACACCCCCCTGAGTTTGGAACTTTATAATTTAGTGCATTGATTACAACTGGATGTGACTGTGTTCTGGGAACCAGTTTTTCACTCACCTTGCAATTAGTGTAATAACGCGCAATGGTGGAGACAACAATCAAGGTTCGTAGGGCACAACAGATCAACAGTCCAAGCAAGCACAGAAAGAGAGAAGCAAGAGGGGGAAGAAATAACTTTGTGAGAAACAACATCTCACATCACATGAAATAATCCCTTTGTCATAAGACTGTGGCGGACACGCTCACAAGTCCACAAAAAAAGGAATAGAACAAAGCTCAAGAAAAAATGAGCTGAATTAAGCAATACAAAGACACCCTCCAAAATGTAGCACTTTATAAAATTAGTGCATTTACAAAACTAATGATCTCATCATCTAGAGTGTGAAAAAGCATGCAACTTTGACTAAAGAAGTGCTCAAAACAGAGCAACAAGTCAAAAGTTATAGTAAAAACTAATTCCCGCAACTGATGAGAAAAAATCCAATAAGCCTGCAAACGGATTTAAAAAGTGCCCTAAATGCATGAAAAAGGTGTCATATATATGCCCGTTGGAAATGGCACAGAATTTGAGATAGGGTTTGTTTGTATTGCGAGGGGGGATTAGCCACCTACCAATCCTGGACCTCACCCTTCATTTTTGGAACTCAATGGAAGGTTAATAAAACAAGCCAAAAAACTTATAATGCCAATAAAATGTAATGTTTTTTACCTTATACCTTTTAAAAGTAATGAAAAAACATGTTTTTTAGAAGAGTGATAAGATAAAAAGAATGCAAACACGTTTTTTTTTTTAGAAAAGTTAATAAAAAATGTATTTTTAGAGAGATTTTACGTGACAGAAGAATGTAACTATCCACATGTGCTGGGAAAACACCCAGAACAGACCAAAAAACTCCTGAATGTAGAGAAAAACACCAAGTTTGCAGTTGTGAGATGTCACAGGCACGACCAGGGTAAGAAGCACTTGGAATAACCCAAAAATAATGCCTGCCAGAGGAGAAAACGCAGTCAGGGGAGAGAAAAACACCTTAGAACAGTTCAAAATGCCTAGAACAGTTGAAAAAGTAGCCAGGGGATAGAAAAACACCTGGAACAGGTTTAAACACCTGGAACAAAGGAGAAAATGTAGCCAGGGGAGAAAAACGCTTGAGGAAAGGAAAAAAAATGCTTGGAAGGGAGAGAAACACTTAGAGAGGTGCAAAAAAACGTCTGGAACAGTTGAAAATGCTTAGAACAGAGGAAAAAACGTGAGTAGTTGTGTAAAAAATGTGAGATACCATGCAAAAACGTGAGAGACCAGGAAAAAACGTGAGGGGTTTCCAGCAAGCTCGCAAAAACATTTTGAGACCAGGCAGAGGTAACTTCGAGACAACAAGGAATAGTCTGAGTATACACCGGTGAAGAAAAAACAAAGATCCCAACCAGTAATCATAGGTCCACGCCAAAAAAAATGAGCTCTTCTTTTACCTTGCAACTGAATCTGAACACTAAACCAGCAAGAAACAACCCAGAAACAACAGCCACAAAGATCTAGAAATATCCAAATATGAACTCAGCTGATAAGCAAACCAACAAAATACCTTAACTTGCAACTACTGAAACATCAATACGAGGTGAGAAATGATTCCAAAATGATAATCGAAAAAAAACTTGCACATGAGGAAATGAGAAGAAACCAGAAGTAATAAACATCTGAGAAATGAAGAGTGCACGTTTACTGAAACTAGCTCTGATACCATGAAATAGGGATTCACGAGAACCGATGTCAAAAAGCGATGCACCACAACGAAGTTGCACTCTGATGGTAATGTCAAGCCAACGCAATACGCAAGATTTGAAACAATGGAAAGAAGATTGCAAGTAAGAAGAATGGGTCTTCTCATTCTCATAGATCGAAAAATAGGAAGTACAAATAGGGGTGTTGTGTAACCCCCATGCCTAAACATGGAAAGAACTCAATGACGCCACTGATGCATATGACGTTGACTAACGCATATGACGCCACTAGAAGAGGAGTTACAATTCCAAATAAGGAATGTAACTCCTATGACGCATTGACACAAATGACAATGTCAGATTCTATGACAGAATCTGACACTTGTCATTTGACTTCCTAAGACCTATGACTCTCACAAGGTGAGATGACTCACCTAGGTGATGTGGACGATGACTGGACAGTCACACAAACCAACAGACACAACACCAATTACCACTACTGTCTATTTCCCCTACGTCCATAACATCACCCCTCTCACCTTGGATAACCCGTCCTCTCCCGCCTTCAGTAGGACCCTCTTCATCGCACCATCGTCCTGCATTGCTAACCACCCCACCTCGCAAAGTGACACCTAAAACCAAAAATGGATCACCTACCACACCCTTACCTAAAAAGGTGTGACCCACACCCCAACCCAAACCTAAACATACCAAAAATACCTATACTACCCCCATATCACGACTTGTAGCACCCTCTTCTAAGTCACTACCAAGTTCCTCACCCAAAACCATACCCACCACACCATGCGACCCAATGGAAGGATCTTATGCTACCATCCTGGCCAACCTACTAGCCTCCTCTCACATTAGCTTACCACCCATCCGAACCTACAGCCCACTCAAACAAAAACCAAATTTTTTTGATGTCTCCCAGATTTGTGCCTACCACCATGCACCAGGACATAACATGGAAGATTGCCATGCTCTTAAAGCACTCCTTCTATAGCTCTTCATTGAGGATTATATTTTAGAAAAATATCCTGTTCCTGCCACCACCATAATCACCCCTTCTATACCATTACCAACCTCACCCAAAACATCATACTCTTCCTACCCACCACTAATTATTCAAAATCAATATGGTTTGAATAGCCACTCGAGCTCAACGTGATAAAGGAAAAACTAGGGTAGATGAAGCTACTACCTCAACTATATCTTACATCACACCTACGCCTGTACCTAAAATACCAATCTAATGACCCACCTTCCCCATTTCCAATGGGAGAGCCCATCATTCCATGATCAAACAACTCCATCCATCACCGCTCAAAATGTCCTTGTATGACCTCATCTAAACTTCTGAATCTCATTACCAGGCCCTCATTAAGGTCCTGCAATTCATTAAGGTCCCACTCAATGACCCCACGCCGGTTACATCCATCATCACACCACACCAGGTGGCCGCCCTTATTTCCTCACCTCCCACCTCGATGCCTTTCGCCTCATCTTAGGTAGCTTCCCTCACTTTCTCTGATGATGAGATCACACCACACCAGATGGAGAACCCTGATCCCCCATTGTTCATCTCTACCTTTTTCAACAATATACATGTTCGATGTATTATGATATATTGTGGAGATATCATTAACATCATCTCCTCTCATGCATTCAACCAAATGTGCATTCCTGCCAATTGCATGCATAATGATCCAATTATGCTGTGTTATTTCAGTGACGCCATAACCACTACCTTGGGGACAGTAATCCTACACATTTGTGTTTGTCCCCATAGCATCCCTGAAATCTTCCACATCCTAGAAGGAGATTTTTAATACAAAATGTTACTTAGATGACCCTAGATTCATGTCATGGGATGTGTCCCCTCCACCCTTCATCTTTATCTCAAATTTGAACATAAGGGACAAAACTACACCATACAAGCTGACCCTTCCCCATTCAAAACATGTAACATGTTTTACCAACCCAATAATGTCCTTATACCTATCACTTCTCCCACCTCCTCATCCAATTATGCTACCACCACCCCTACTACTTCTTCTTCGACCCCTACATCTTCTTATTCAACCCCTACATCACCTATTATCACCCCCACAACAACTCCTACAGAACCATCTGCTGCTCGACAACCCACAATGTCTTCATCTCAAACCCCTGTCAAGACATCCATTCCCGCCACCCACATTCCAGATACCAATCCAATGGAAGGTTTTTTTCAATGCCTAATATTGGGGGAGTATCACCTTTACAGCGTCGACACATTTTGTACTCCACAAGAGTATGGTAACCTTTAACAACATCTGCATTACGACCTTCGCATTAGAGAAGTTCTTTCCTATGGAACTTCACACCTCCACACCAATCTGACCTATAGAGGTATCGCCACTCCCACTTACAAACCTAAACCACCTTCCCTAACCCTACCATTTACCACCACCCTTCCCTCATTAACCAACCTGTGCTTTTGCCACACCTTCCTTCACTGATGTGCTTTCTAAGGGTTTTGGCTTCAGTCTTTATGAACAAGGCCGTCACACCATTATCCCTTGCACTACTGGCGAGCACAAAGACCATAGTTGGGTGGGATTTGTTGAGCCCACACTTAAACAATCATGTGTTGACCTCATTATAGAGGCACCTCAAACTCACAGCCCCCATCGAGTTCACCCACTTCACCCACGTAATCTATAGACCCAGAGTCTATTCCTCCTACCTTTTTTTCCATAAACACCATTTCCTTGGGCCCACTCTCCATTCAACTAGATGACAAGGCTCGTAATTATTTTCCTGTCTTCTATCCTGATATGATCGATGACGACACCCCTTCTATCAATGTTTTCTAGTGTCAAAACAAAGATTTCATTCTCACCTACTTGGGTGTGGAAGACTCCTATCTCCACCGCACACTACCTTTTGAAACACAAAACATGCTAAAAAATACACTA
>CM034147.1:857112420-857131150 GCA_019776745.2 Taxus chinensis
CCTAGATGTGCACAACATCAAAAGATGCGCCGTCGAGTTTACGCTTTCATACAATCAAAATTCATCTCTTTATACCCTTAATTCATTAACTGTGCATCTTGAGTACTTATCTCTGATGAAATGGAATTTGCACCACGACCACCCAAGGAAAAATTTTCCATCATGAAGCACACAATGCTAAAGTGTTGCATTACTGTAATTTTTTTCCTATTCTCCAACCTCCTAAAGTAGTTCTTTGAGTATGTGCCATTTTGTTCTCAAATTTTACACACATCCTAATATATCAATTGTCCATTCTGGCCTTATATACATTATTAATTGTGCCTCCACATACATATCCTACAAACTATGGTGTAGGGGATTTTTTTTCCACTGGGTGAACCCACATAACTTCATCAGGCCCATCTGGGACACCAATATCCCAGAAAATAATCAGTAGGATAATTGAGGCCCAGGTAATCTTTTCCCCTTATTCAATTTTTACCCTCTCCTCTTTGATAATCCCATTAGGCAAGTATTGTGTTATATTATATTACGTTGTGTGAGCCTTTTTTGTGCAATGTAAAGAAATTCATGTCCCCCCATTTCTTGGAAGCACCAAGTTTGAAACTGATGAGCCTAATCATTACCCTAGTTGTGGGGTCTGTAATCTTCTCCAAATTCATGGCCCTACCCCCCTTTTCATACTATAATTTGAAGGCTAACTCATTGATTCATGTATCATCATGCAGGTCCATATCTAGGTCTCCCCCTATCTTTCGTAACCATGTGACATGTCTAATCAATCAGATTTTGATCCTCATTCTTCATCCCATGAAGTAAAATTAATCCTTGTGTACCCTTAACATCAACCATTGGAAGAGGGTTTGCAGGTTTGGCAAAGAAAGGTAGTTCAAAAAGCTGAAGGACCCCTACCTTCTCGAGGTTTTTTCTCATTGAATCATCCACCAGTACCTAACCCCTTGTGTTCCTTTTAAGAAACTATCATAACATATCCACATTTAAAGTTGTTTCATGTCCTGACATCTTACGAGTAAACTCAGTGATTTTACACTTTGTGAGCTATAATTTCTAGGTCTGTGCCTTAATTACTCCAGGTGAATACTGCATTTCTAAGTATATTTCTTCTAGTGGGTCCTCAACCTCAACCCTCTTTGTTCGAACCTTGCCCTTACCTCTGGGAGACGCCAAAGTTTCTTTCTTAGGTGCCATTTCTATCACTTCTTTACTACAAAATTGTGCACTACTATATAATCTTCGCAACACCTGAGCCCTGCAAACCTTAGGCACATGAATTTCAATCCTTGCAAACCCTACTTTACATGTGCTTCCTATTCTGCTCAAACTTCTCACAAAAATCTCTTCCCTAAGGTATTCTACAAACTGATTAGGTTTTCTCATCATTCAATTTGATTTGTCACACTAGGTCACTCGATTACTTAATCCACTTCGAATGCAAGGTGACAAATGACTCAATTTCCCCCCTTTTTATAGCTTTTTTGTACTTCAAAAATTCCATTGCCTTAATTTTTCACTTTTAATATACTTTTTCTCACTTTTGATTTTTAAAGTACTCTTCTTAATTTTAAAATGCCTTTTTCCATCTAAGGCACTTTTGAATTCCTTTCACACCTTTCCTTCATGCGCACGATAGTCATAACCTTCTATCATGTTAACTACTTCCCAAGCCTTCAAATAATTATACACGCACTTCTTTACGCCACAACCCATCTTAATTTGCTCCCTAGTCCAAGTAATATATCCTATCGCTACCTACCTCACGTTATACTACATTGCCTCCTACTTGCATGGAATTCCTCTCAATAATTTTTGTGCACCATCATACCTAGACACATGTATCACCTTTTCTAGCCTTTGTACGTCCCTAGTATTTATTCATGAAGCACATGTTTCTTTATCAATATCACGCATGCCTTCGTATCTGGACAACATCTCTTTTTCAATAGGAACCTACTTCCACCCCACACTAGAAGTATGTGCATGGTCCTGTACACAAGAACACAAAAATATAGTAATTAGCTTCCTGTGCACAAGCATGCTTATTACAAAAAATAAGAAAACAAAAATAAAACAAAACAAGAAAGGGAAATATAATCTAAGTGGAAATACTGCCATTGCTTCTATTGCACCTTCTCAGTATTTTGGCTTCAATACACAATGGCACATCACTCATCTAGTTGCATTAGTTTCTCAATATTATCTTCTACATTAATTTCATTTGACAACCCTCCTACGAGCGCAATACGCAGGGATAGTAGTACAAACTCCACAAGTATTACTTCCTCTATGTGAAACACCAATTGCAAGGGGTGTGGAATTGTTCGACCTTTTATACATGGTCCTATAACCCCAAAGTTCAACTGACACTTTATCATCCCAATCCTTTCTTCTGAAAGGAATGATAACCAGATCGTACTAGAAGAACACAGATGTTAATCAAACACCACCATCAATAAGATGAAAGCAATTCACCAGAATAACTTTACATAAAACCTTGCAAACAAATGAGCATCACTATCGATTCAAGTATCTTAGTTACTTGCTTAAATAAAGGTCCCAACCAAGGCACAAGGTCCTTCAAGCCATTTAACTCATGAACTAGTCAAGCATAGATTTAGGAGAGAACACATCAAACTTGGAGTCATAGAGAAGTACTATCAACTAGATTATCTCCCTAAATAAGATATAAGTGGGTGAGGATAAATACAATTAAATTCTTAATGTGCCTATCATAGGGGCCATAGAAGTGACTTCCACAGTATTGCAACTACCTTCTCATGTATTTTGACACCGCTCCAACGTACAAAGTAAAGAGAGTAAAGATCCAATGGCATCCCATCACTCATCTAGTTGCACATTATTTTCTCAAAACTCAAAAACAATTGCACTCTTCTCCATATAGCATTTCAATGGAGTGATGTCGAAAGTGCAAAAAAAATACCAAACATAATCTTGATCAAGTGCTGCAAATAGGTGTTTCACATGGATCCAAGTAATAACCAAAAACAAGGTAAGGACACATAAGTGTCATGATATCCAAGGTAGCAAGGCAAGGACTAAAACCTGAAGAAGCAGGATCAACAAACACCAATTGCTGAAAGGGTGTGGCTACAAATGTTTGTTCGAGCCTATTTTCATTTAGAGTACATGTTTTCACTAGGGTAATGGCGGTCCCGCTTACCAAAGGGGGTTCAAGCCCCCCCAATTGAAGGGGGTTCGGGGGCGAAGACCCCGAACTTTATCATCCCATGGGTAATGGGTAAATCCTTCGGTCTTCCAACATCACTTGGTTTTGAACCCATCTTCATCAAATTGTTGTCTATTTAATGGTCTTATCTTGTTGAAAGCAAATTATTGCATAGTACCATTAGCATTGATCTGGGTGATTGAGAGGGGTAGCTTTTAAAATCTGGTGTGACGTACCATGAACCACATTAAATCTTGTCTCTCTGTGTTGTGTTAATTCTACACTTTAGATTTGTGATTGTCTCATTAGTTTCTAAGAAATGAGTTCCTCTATCATCTGTGTGAGTTGTCAAAACAGCTTAATGGAAAACCATACCTAGATCCCCCTAATGCCAAAAGTGTTACAAAATCTCTCAACCAAATAGATACACTAACCTAAAGAAAAATGCTCAAAACAAGAAGCATCACAATGCTATGGCTGGAGCAAGAGTGGTAATCCTTTGTAGGCCTATGTCATCCTCTACACCCCAAATCAACCTGAAGAAGATGTCATGATGGTGTAAAATGCACAATACATGTAATTATGTAGCGACAGCTCTCAAGTTTCTTACAGGTGGTGTGGTGCAATATGTGTTGCTCATGATCCTTACAAAATCGATGCGAACAAAAAAATGAGCTCTCAATGTTGATCAATGAAGTTTACTCGAAAACCAATGTCACGATGATAATTCCACTTAACATGTGGAATAGGTCTCTAGAATGGCATCTCAGACCCTACTGCGAGAACTGAATGCAGGATTTCTTAAAAAAGCAATGCATCTAGCACAATGATCACATGCTTTAACTAGATGTGGAAGAGCATGCAGTAAAAAGTCCTCATAGGTTTATGAGCATCAAAAGTAGACTCAGGCTCAAAGACTAGTAGATCAATGTCAGTGGGTACAAGAGCAATAATTGCAAGTGGACTAGGAGCATGGATATGGTTGTCCACAATATAATGGTGATGTTGTAGGCTAGCAAGTTTGTTTTACAGGGAGTGTATTATTGTATCCCTTCATGAATGAGTGATTGTAGAAGAGAATTTCACTTCTTGAGTTATCTATTTTCCACAAATTTTACAATATCCTCTTGAAGTCCACATACTTTAGAGAAAAGCATATCATTCCAAAAATTTAGGATGTTGGGCTTAGCCAAAATTGCGTCCACAATTGACTTCATAACACTCTCCATATTTGGCACTTTATAATTAAAGTGCAAGTCTCAAAATAAATAACTCCAATAGAAAGAGCATGAAAAAACAAGCACTTTTGAAAAAAAAGCACTCAAAACCAAGTTACCGATCAAAAGTTACAAGATTTTTAATATTTTGCTCTGTTATTTATTTTAGGTGCCACTAAAACAAAGTAAAATGTTGTTCCAGTCGACCCACACAAATAAAATTACTAGGGGGCTGATAGTCTTAAGCACTTACTAGTAGGAATCACAAGTTTTAAGCCCTCATATAACCATACCATATGACCAAGGGCTATCAGGGCTTAAATAGGGCAATCCTAGATACTCTATGTGTCCTTGACAGAGTTGATTCTTGATAAAGGATCAGGCCCTAAATTTCTCTTTCCTAGTTTTGCAACTGTGAAATCAAACTCCTGAAAGAGAAGTATCCACCGGAAGAAGCGCCCTTGAAAACAAGCTTGTTGACCAAATATTTCAATTCCATATGATTTTTGTAGAAGATAAATGGTGTAGCCAACAAATATTGTTAAAAATTATGAAGCACATATATCATAGGCAACGCCTCACACTCGGTTATAGTATAATTATGCTTTGCTAGTGTCAACTTCTTGCTTGCACAACATATGGGGTGATCCATAGTACCTCCACCAAGTTGCGCTAAGACTATGCCAATCTTCATGCCAGAAGCATCAACATGTACATGAAAGGGTTTTTTCAACAAGGAAAACATAATATTGGTGCAGTAGTTAATCTTTCCTTCAGGGTTTCAAACGTCTGTTGTTGCACGTCACCCCAATGAAATTTTCCTTAGCCTTGAGTAATTCTTCCAGTGGCAAAAAAATATTCACATATCCTTTAATAAATTTCTTGTAGTAAACCGTATGCCCCAAAAATCCGTGTACTTCACTTTGGTTGGTAGGATATTCTAAACGTAAAATCATGGCTATCTTGGCTGGGTCTACCAATAATCCTTCCTTACAAATGATGTGCCCAAGTAGAGCCCCGAAAGGTGTAGAAAAGATACACTTATTGATGTTAAGAGAGATGCTCAACTACTTGTACATCTAAGTATAATCCTCAAATTATCATAGTGATCATTAACTAACCCATAAACAATCATGTCATCAAGGTAGGCTTGCAAGAAATTGTGAATGATGTCATGAAAATCCCGCATAATGATGCTCAATAATACCGCTAGCACATTATTCAATCTAAAAGGCATGACTATCTATGAAAAACTTCCCCATTCAGTAGTGAAGGTAGTATTTTCCTATCCTCATGTGTAATGCAAACTTGAGGATATCCCGAGAAGCCACCTACGAAGGAATCGATCTCACACGCTATAACGCCTTCAATAATTTCATATTTGAAAGGTGTAGGAAAGGGATTTATAAAAAATGAAGCATTAAGTTCCCTGTAATCCACATAGATCTTGATCCACCCATCCTTCTTGATGTTAATAACCATAGGGTTGACCCATTCAGACTCCTCAATTGATTCAATGATCCCAAACTTAAGCATCTTATAAATTTCCTCCTTCAATTTCATGCACAGATTTGGATTCATCCTATAAAGCCTCTTCCGAACCGGATGCGTGCCTTATTTCAGCTTAATCTTAATTTCTCCCAATTAAGGGTGTACTCTATTCAACTCATGATAGCCCCATGGAAATAACTCCTAGGATTCACGCAAGATCTCAATGATCTTGACTACCTATTGTTCCAACTAGTAGTCTCCAATGATGGATTCCTTATGTGCATCCTCAATGCTAATGTTAAACTTATTGGTCTTCATCAAAGCATGGTACACACGTTCCTTCTCATCTTTTGTATCCATTACTTCTTACGCACATTCTATATGGATAATCTCCAAATTCTCAAGTTGTTCATCATAAATGAGATATACCATTTTATCCTTTTCTTTCTCCTTCTAGGAATGACCCATTTATATCTCATTAATCTCCTCTGCATCCATGCACACCTTAGGATCAGATTCTCCAAGTAAATCAAGCATGATCTCTTCTTCTTTCGCACTATACCCTAATGTGATGCACTTCACGATATCCAAGGCTTCATGAACTAGAGGTTTATTAGAAAAATAATAAAATGTATGGGCTATACCTTCAGTCATATCTCTCTAGCTTGTAATCTCCTGTTTGATCTCAACATCAACATACCACGTGGGTGCATAGCCGTGTAAGGCTGAATAGAAATTATGCACCCATAGAGATGGCACTAAATCATCTTAACCTTATGTCCATTGTCTCTCACAGTTATGAACGTGCACCAAAGCAGGAGTCTTCCCATTATACTCATAGATAAGTGTAGGCACATTGCTATGAGTAAACCTTTTTGAAAAGGTGATTCTCACATCCCTCCAGCCCAAAACATTATATCTGTGTGTTTCCCACCAACATTTTTTTGTCTTCTGAAAACTATGAACCAACATGTTCCTTTGATCACCTTCATCCTTCCATTGTTACTCCATAGTAGGAAAGAACATTTCTAGATTTTCTTCACCAATATATCTCAGTAACTGAGTTCTTCTCATGTTCCTAACCATGAGTGGCCTGATCATCCTAGTTACTATCCACTTCATCTTTCTCCCAACCATTTCATATGTGTCATGGGCCCAATTATCAAAAGCAACACTTGTAGTGTCATTGAATGATTGTTCACCTTCCCATTGAAGCAAGCCTTCCTTGGAGGGTTGCATAGTCTCAGGGTCTCACATAGTATGTGCATGAATCCTATTCAACTCTTCTTCACTCAAAGGCTCAACATATGGTTTAGCTTTTGCTTCATCTAAAGGTATGATCACACACTCATCATTATTATCAAATCTAATATACCTCTTGTTAAAGAGAAGGTCTACATTGTTCCCATAACACTAGGGTCACCCAAGTAATGATGGAAATTTGTCTAATTCAACAAGTTGTAATACCTCAAAGCATCTAGTAAACTTGGCTCTTGAATGGTAATTGAAGAATTCTTCAAAACCCCAATTGGTATAGGCTTCATCTTATTCTCCATATACAACACATTTGAAGATGGTTGTAATGTATGTATCCCCATTTGATTCCATGCATCTAGATTCAACACATTTACCTCAGTGCCTCTATCTATCAAAATATTTCTTACCAACTACCCATCAATTACTGCATCTAAATTTATCTCCTTATCATACTCATGGTTCTGTGGAGGAAAGTTTGAATGTAGTATTTGTTTCTCATGCCCAAATATTATGCACGTTACCTTCTCATGCAACAATTACTCTAATAGCGGGATGATATTTTCTTGTTGCAACATCTTGCATATCTCCTTCAAATCATCCACATATTTTTGTGGGAATGAAACATTCTTCGCACATTCTCTCTTGCGCGCCTATTATTTTAAGCATTGTATCTTACCTTGTAGATATTTGATGAACCCCATAGTATCTTAGTAGACCTCCTTTTGACATGAAAAATCTAGGTACTTGGTATGCATGAATTCTTCTTTGGTGATGAGTGGTCTGGCTTTAAGAGGTTTACACACATGTATTGCTTCGGCATGAGTAGTGACCAACAAAGGTTGTAACTCACAATCAGGCATGCTCTTTAGTATCCATTAATCAGTCATAACACAATGTGCCTTGATCATTCTCATTCCCATGTCCTTCTTCTTATTCTTGCACATATGTTCATAAAGGTATCAGAAATCCTAAACCTTATGTTGTTTTCCATAATAGGCACATACTACATTCTAGGGACAATTACACTGGTAATGATTAGGAGACCCACAAGTATAACAATTTCTACATAGAAATATAATTCTACCACCATGAAATTTTCTCCTACATCCTCTACGGAATCCACCTCCTCCATTGTTATGTTCTTCATAAGGTTTATATTCCTAAAACTGAGAACTGTTTACCTCACGTAGATCCGCATACGTCTTATGAGAGAGGGCTCTTTGAAACAGAGTCAGTAATCCTCTGACAAACCAATGTGCATGTTGACTTAGATGAATATCATAAGAAAATTTAGACAATATAATTTTCAAATGTGCATCATACTCTTTTAAACTCTCAGAAAAACCCTACGTGATATCCTTGAGCATGCTAATGTTTTTCTTCTCAAACAATGGAATGTGGAACTCAACCAAAAATGTAGTGTGCAAAGCATCATAATCCACCGTATTTTTATATGGGTCATACTTACTATACCAACTATGTGCGTGCCCTTGAAGTGTGGTGGACAATTGACTTTCCTTTCTATCCTAGGTTGTAATTCCTTTAGCACACCATAGTAATTCACATTTTTACACGTGCTCTGCTGCATCTTCCACCCCTTTGTACTCTGGTAAGTGAAGTGACTGTTATCCCAAAATACCCCTAGGTTATTTTGGCCTTAACAAAATTATAAATGGACTTAGCCATTTTGAAAAGTTTGAGATGTCTAAACGACTATCAAATTCTCCTTCCCAAATGAACCAGTTGTTGGCATTTGAAAAAACTGTGGGAGACTGATTCATTTTACCACAGAGTGTAGAAACTTAGACTTCCACGGGATCTCCTAACCGATAAAACAAAGGAGCATCGGTTGAACTTAGGTGAGTTTTAATTAAATACATGCGAAGCGCTTCAAATGTCTATGCTACAAAGGGATACATTACAACATTTTGGCTCCGAGGAGAAATTAAAAGTTAGTGAGTTCAAAAGGGCTATGTTCCGATAATTCTATGAAACCAAAAGTTACTAAGTCCCTCGAAGAAAGAAGTTTGAAGTGAAGGTAAACTCTAACAAGAATGATAAACCAAAGCTATGAGGAACCTTTTAACTAGCTTGCCTTTTGTAGTCTGACATTGCAAAGGTTATAAGTAGGTCTGACACTACAAATTGCGAGGGAAGTGTGGAGATTTTCTATTGGCTCACACTTTACAGTTGTCAGTCATAAATAAATCAAAGTCTGACATTGTCGAAGGGCATGGAATGATCTCATTGGTCAAGGTTTCGCAGGGTACAAAAGAGATTATCAAAATGAATAACATTGTGAAGAGCATGGAGCCTTCTCATTGGCTCACACTTCATAATGGTCAATCAAAGGGATATCAAAAGGTGAATTACAAATAAACATAGAGCCTTCTCATTGGATCATATTTCGTACTGGTCAGTATAGGAAAAAATACAATGTGAAATTTATGAGGAACATGGAAATATTCTATTGGATTGCATTTCTTAAGAAGTAGAAAAGAGAAAAGGACAATCTGACATTGTGAAGAAACTTGGCATTGTTTTATTGGCCCAATTTTATAAAGCCACAAAATGCAAAGGAAAAGAAAAGAAAGGAAGAAAATATTGACCCTGTGACCCAACCAGAGACTAACACATGGAAAATGAAAATAAAAGAACACATTGGCAGAGGTTGATCCCTTAGCTAATCAAAGGCTTCCATGTGTCAAGTTCTTATGCTCTACGACATGTGAATATTCAAATGGGCCATATATTTTGATCCATAGCTCCAAATCACACAAAATTTATATTGATGGAAAGGTCTCCTTGAGCCCTTCAATTTGAAATTTTCAAAATAAGAAATTAATTTTGTTTGATTGGATAAAAAGAGGAAAACCAGTATGGCCATTAATCAACCGATCCTCAGATTAACCAGAATGTGCCATATGTCATTGTGTGTTCAATTTATGTTGCAATAATCAAAGCACCATAGATCCTATTGTAAAGATCAAATCCATGAATTTTTGGTCTTGTTGGAAGGCTACTGACATAAGCTACACTTTGGACCAGTCAAAATAATATTTTGGAGTCTGATAGGAGGAAAATAGGGAAACGATAATTGGGTCATTAATGTGTAGATTCAGTTAGCTCAACCACCCAAATTTGATCCAATTTGACCTCCTTCCTTCTTCTACAAGAAAAAAAACATGGGGAGGTGCATCTAATAGCTTTGCAAGAGGATTTTTATGCATTTAATGCTTGTTATTGGTGATTGAAATAAAAAATCTGATGTTCCCTCTTCTTATCCTCCGTTTCTCTCCTTCTTTTCTATAAATAGTGGAGTAATGCTCCTTGTAAATGGTTAGACAAAATTGTAATGCTTGTGCACTCTCTTTCAAGTGTTACACATGCATTTATAGGTTGCAAACCTTAGAATTGAGCATCTGCATGGTGAATATTTCCTTTCACCTTCATTGTAATGTATTGTGCATCCTCCTAAAGTAATAAAATACTCATTTTGTGGCTATCAATTTGTCCTAGCTTGTGTTCTATTGCAATCTCTTTCCTTTCATTATATTTACAGGTATTTTTTGCATCTTTTGTTCTCCTAGAAGTGTTCAAATTTGTTTTGTTTCATGGAACTGGCAGTTTCAAGGTTTTTTTGGACCATAGTACTTATGTATTCCCTCTCCTTCATCATTTTTCTTCCACTATCCCTCATTTGAGAGTGTCTCTCCACCCTTTTCTTGGTGTTATCACATTTGTTAGTGTAGGATTTCCCATTTTTATATACTTT
The DNA here is from genome assembly GCA_019776745.2 of Taxus chinensis. Classification (NCBI taxonomy): domain Eukaryota; kingdom Viridiplantae; phylum Streptophyta; class Pinopsida; order Cupressales; family Taxaceae; genus Taxus; species Taxus chinensis. Next base: position 857,123,369 of record CM034147.1, read on the forward strand.
CCTCTCTCCTTGGTCCCTTAGAATCATAGAATAGGAGTAGATATCCTCCTTTCCTTCCTTAGGAGTAGCTTAAGAGTAGCTTAGCATTATGATTTAGGTAGAGAAAACATCCTTCTCTAGAGGTTTGTCTCGGTTCACAAGTCCCATAACTAGGAGTCAGTCCCATGTTAGAAAAAATTAGGGATCTGTAACAAGAACATCCTAGGGTGATACTTTTTTGACATAATAGTGACATCTAAAAATAGAATTAAGGTATTTGATGTGGTTGTTGAGGTCGTGTCTTATGAGGCTCATTTTATGGTGGCTACTGTGGTGTTGGACCTTTCCTTGGATTAGGACCAAACCCATATCCTCCACAAGTGTTTCCTCCAGTCAGTTACTAAACTAACCATCCTAATCCCCTCACACCCTTTACTGTGGGTTGCATAATAGTTGGTGAACTTATTTTTGTCCCAGTTGTATTACTAAACTAGACATCCACTGTCTGTTTTGTCGTGGAACCTATGGAACTATTTCCAACTATTTATGCACCAATACTTTGTCCTAATGACACTCTTGAAAACAATCCTCCAAGTGTACTTATAAACACTGGCCCCTGGTGTGCTTCCATGGGCATGTTCTTAGTATACTGCACTTCTTGATTCAACACAAAATGATATCTACTGATATATTCCTACTTACCTTCAATAGACTTCCCTTTAACAACTACCTTTGGATATGGAACACGTTACACAAGGGTTAGGTATCTAGGATGGGTCAAATGCGCACCCATGGTTTCTCATTATTTACTTTGATGTGCTCTCATCAGAAGATGATGAGGTCTCTATACCACTCTTTCCCAAGGTCAGGACATACTGTTGCATCTCCTTATCTTTCACGAGTGTCTCAAAACCTTCGTGAGCCATCATTCTTCTCAACTCCATCACTGCTTTAATCTCCCTTTCTCACACTTGATTATACTTGAGCCATCTTTCCTCTCTCTGCATTTCTTCTGCAAGGGCCTCCATCCTTCTCCACACCATCTCCTACCCATGCACACAGTGGAGGTTTAGCTAGTCATAGGTAACCTTTCCACTCCCAATTATATTATCAAGATCTTGATGGCTAAGGGTATCATGGGAAGTAAGATCCTCTGGGCTTGCGTAAGAACTTAAACTCTACTTCTTTAGGACAAGAATACGTCAAAATTGTGTATTCCAACGTATAATTGCACAACACACCTACCCACCAGCAATATACAGATCTATTCCACTCCTCATCTATTTCAAAGAGATTCTAGTAATCTTATTGCGTGCAAATCCTTGGTCTAGGATTGTAAATCCCTTTTACTGTGAAAGCCACCAGCCATTGGTACAAATCTATTGGGAAGAAGCTGAAGAAAGTATCATACAGGAAGTCATAAAGATTATCTTCTAACCACTTTCACACATTGAAGACAGGTCCAGTGTTATACCTATGTGCAAACTTATCTTGTCTTTCTTCTTGTAGACACCAAAATTGAGTCACATGCTCCTTGACCCTTCGTTAAATAATCAACTTGAACACACTAACCTAACCATGGCTCCTTACACCCCACACTAATATTAATTTAATTAAATTAATCCATGTCCTCACAATATTTATTATTTAATTATCCTAATTAAGATAATTCCCACACCACCACCTCACCTATACACCTCACCTAGCCACCTCACCCTAAGTCTATTCTTAGTATGTTGCCATAAATAACTAAGACCTAACTAAACCCTAAAAATCAAAGCCTACATCCCCTCTAACCACATTCCCGCATAAGAAAAGGTAACTCCTTGCTCTTGCCTAGATGAATAGAGAGATCTGGTGGAAATCATTGCCATGATATCCCATTTTTAGTAAACCTAGGGAATCCTTCCCTAACTGACGTCGGTCACCCCTGAACTGACACCGGTAAACTCAGAACTATCATCAGATCACCTTTTATTTCCTTTGGTAACCTTATTTCGAGGTTGGCACATTTCTGAGAGCAAGAAAAGGAGACCAGATCTACATGCAAGAGAAACAAGCATCCTTTTACGCATCCAGACATCCAAAGCCATCACCAACATCAATCAAAGAGCCATCACATTCACGGGAGCACTCCAAGAAAGCATCACTATAGGACCATACACGCATTCTCTGATCAACCACCTCCACCACTCAACCATCAGATTCTTAACACAGTAAGTATGGCCCTAATCAGTATAGTTTATTTTAGTTAGTAATATTTATTACTCCTGTTATTAATCTATTCTTTGCATGCTTATTGCTTCATCATCCACTTTCTTTTAAACCTAAATATCCCTCCACCCATATCACCAAATCACCTATTCTCACCTTCTGTGTACTCCTGAGCATACCTAAGATCTCTACAGACCTCCCCATCCACTCGCCCAAACTCTATTCGACTTCATATCACCCCTGCCATTTAGCTTATTTTGAGTTTCCTTTACCTGACCATACCGATGCCTGTTATCCATAACCGTCATCGGTTCTACCTAAACTGACATCGGTCACATTTAGCCAACGTCGGTCTCTGTGTTTTACACCTTGAACAAGAACAGACCCAACAACCACCCTACCAGTTGACCTAAATAACCCAAAATATGACCCTGACCAATCCCAGTACCTTGACAGACACCTCACCCCTCAGATCCAACTATTACCTAGCCTATTGTGATTGGATTTGGTTATTGTATTTGAATGAGATACCTAAATCATATCAACTACAGTAGGACCTTTTTTATTTCTCGCATTAACTTGTTTTAAATAGTGGATTGACAGCCGTCTAGGAAGTATCACACTTCCTAGAACTAGTATATGCTAGGCAGTCCACTGTCATATATCATTTAACTATATTTTTTTGTTCTTGTTTTCTATTACAGGTAGTTCCTCTTAGCCAAAAGGAAGCTCTCACATTCAACTGTGGATCAAGAAGTTAGAACAAGCGCAACAACAATCAACCGACCAACATTAAATAGGTATTCCTCCTTGGCCCTTACCCTTATCTATTTCATCATTTCGAAAAGGTAAAGAAAATGGTGAAACATTTTGGCATGCCCGATGGGACCCATCAAGGGTTCTTTTGCATTTATTCATTCCTAGGTGAAATTTGTGTGTTTTTTCCCTTCGAAAAGCGTTGACATTAATTTTTCTTCTCTGGAATCATTCTCCTTCTTTCTATTGTCTAAAAACAATCATGTTTTTGGTGCTTTAAAAAGAACACATCTTCCTTTCTTTCACATTGCATTAGTGAAAGAACATCCCTCTTCCTGTTCATTTCTTGCTACATCAAATATCACACTTTGATTTGGGGATTAAAACACTTTCATTACATTTTGATTTGTTGCATTATTAGCTCACATCAAAACTGAGGGAAACCTATATTCTGGAAGTCATGCCCAACTGATGGTTGAAACAAAGAATCATAGAAATCACATTTCTATCTCTCTCTCTATGTGTCTTACCAAACTTGCACAAAATCAAATATACAAATATTTCTTAAACAACATCTTACTCGGGAACATTTTTTAGTGATCACACGATCCGGTTGGTAGGTACTCCCCAGCTCGTTGCCTCTCTCGAGTCATCATCTCAAAGAACGGCCTGCCCCTCGCCATAACATACCTGAAACCTCTCCTTTTAGATATCCTTCTTTGTAGGACGCCTTCCCAAACCAAAAAATTATGTTCTAAATACACACAGTCAATCCTAAACAGTAGAATCTAAACATACATAAGAAAATCATTGTTAGGATGACATGCTTTTTCTTAGCATTCTTCTTGGCTTGTCTTTTGAGGTGTGAGACTGTGAATCCCCATTTTTTTCTTCTTCCTTGCACACTCCACCATCATAGTTAGAGTATTTTGACTTTTTCTGAGTGTGTCAAAGCCTCATCTTCTCATTATCAGGCTTTTGAGTTTGATTCTTCACTTAATTTAATTCACAAAACCAATTTTCTTCATTTCTTTCTAATTTCAAAGTCATCTGACGTCAGTTCCAATGACCGTCATTGGTTAAACCGTAACCAGTGTCGGCTTCTGGATTTCTAGTTACTATACCTATAATAGCTTTCATTACTGCTTCTGTTTTCTATTTCTAGCCCCCAGGGCATCATCATATTTCTCCCTTATTGATCTTTTCTGCCATACACAGTTTCACTAGTGCAAATCCAACATTCTCACTTCATTTTTTTGAGACTGGTTTCTTCCATAGTGACTGGTATCAGTTTCATAAACCATCATCGGTGTTTTCCTAACCATCACTGGGTCATCCTGAACGTATCATCGGTTTTCCCAGAAACATCACCGGTCAACTTGACTGTTGTCGGTTGCCTATGTTTGATTTTTTTAAAACCTAAACATTGACCAAATTCACCTCCCGGATCCCATCATTATCTATTTTTACCGTTTCTCTGTGTCATCTATAGAATACAATCTTACCAGGTCATCACTTGTTCACATGGTGCTGAATCGCAGCTAGACTAACGCCCTCATATTCCACACTAGTCATCAACCACTCCCACCTATTCCCTCACCACCTTCCATCCTATCACCTATGGATCTAACCTTACCTAGCACCATTGCTAGCGAAATGACGAGGATTTTGCATGACTCCTTGATCAGAATCTTGCGGCCTTACAGTTCTACCTTTCCCACTCTTCCACCCGAGACTCCTCTGGTAAGTTTATATACAACATGCCTGTATCAATCTCTCATGCTCTTATTCATGTTGCTGCATTACCCTCACATGCTTCACCCCCTGGTAGTTTTGTAGCTAGGACCCATACCCACCATGACCGCCACATCTGTAGTTTGCCTTGCGCCTGTCGTATCTGTTGTCCCCTCGTCCACCACCAAAACCATAGCACAATCCACACCCATTGTCTCACAAATACCCATTACAACACAACTGCCAGTGGTGTCAGTGACCCCCTACTCCATTCCAAAATCTCATCCTCTCCATCCCGTAAACACTACCCCCAATTGCTACCAGAGTCATGAAAACCATCCCACCTACATACACCTACTATCAACAAGCCCCTATCTCATCTGTCACCCTTTCTAGATATGTTCCTTCCATGTCGGTTCCTTATTCTCAACCTCCCTATCAGGTTCAATATCCGCCTCCTTATACTACAAGAGGTGTCCCCCCATCACAACCTACTAATGACCTCATCAAGTTGATGATGGAAAAGATGAAAACACTAGAAGCATTGGTTTCCATCTCATGTAATTCCCTCACCTATGATGTAATTTGTAATGAGCCTATTCACCCTATCCATTCCCATTTGACCATACCTCGTACATTGGGAGATGCCAAAATTCAACCGCTTCAATAACAAAGAAGATCCATAGCAACATTTGCGGTCCTTTAAACATGGGTGTTACCTGCTTGCCCACGATGACGCTTTACTTTTGAGGACTTTCCCAATGTCCCCTGACAGGACCTGCATTGGACTGGTACAGTGGGCTACCAAGAAACTCCATTTACTCATTCAATTAAGTATCCCAAGCCTTCCTAGATCACTTCTCCATTAACATTGTTAAGAAAGTTACCATGACTGATCTTTATTCCACACGACAATATGACGATGAATCTATCGCTGACTTCATCACTCGCTGGCGCAACCTCATTGATCAACTCACATTCCAATTACCTCAAACTGAGCTTATAGAACTATTTACTTCGGGCATGTGCTAGACACATCTCACCAACCCTACATGTGCAAACTTTTTGCACTTTCGACGAGGGATTCACCATGGCACGGAAATTGGAAATTTCGTGTTATTGAAGAAAAGAAGATTCAAACGTTATAATAAGAACATTGCATTCAAATAAAATGATACTTCTTCATCTTCGAAACCTCAAAACAACTATTCAAAGCTCAAAGGGTCTACTAATGACGTAGTTCTCAAAGCTGGTCCCCCCTCATCAATCAAACCCAGCCAAACCCCCTTCTAATCTTTCTCCTGTATAAGCTTTCCAGTTCAGATGAGAACAACAAAAGTACACTTCCCTAGGAAAATAATATTTCTTCCATTTTGGAAAATCTTATTAAGGTTGGCACCATTACTCTTCCACCCATAAAACCACATACTGGTTTCAAACCTTAAGTGATCCATGCATGCATGGTATAAGGAACATGACTTTTGCAACTATCATTGGGTCAAAGGTCACAATGTCAATAAATGCATTACCTTCAAAAATATCGTTCAATAAATGATAGCCTAAAATGCACCCACTAACCAAAGCCATAACACAACTTCAAGAATCCATTCCCTAATCATGCCCCATCTTCCAACCTAAGTGGGTGATACCTCAAATAATGATAGCAATGTCCGCGAGGGTCCACACTATTTTTAATGAAGAACCAGTTGCTTCCCAATTGCCTCATATTACTTCCATAGATGAAATCTTAGCCCATGCTCCCCTACCTTACACCAAAACCTATTTCATCTACTCCTCTACCCACAGAGGAATCCCCTTCATCTTCTCCTTCACCCATGAAAGATCCTATAATCAGCACACCACCTTCGACCACTCAAAATTCTGAGCCCACTTCACCAACGCAAGGAGAGCCCACTTTCGGATGGCCCATCCTCTCCTCTATCCATGGAGGATACTATAGAAGTACCGCTGCCTATAGATGACTATTCACCATTAGACCTTCAAGATCCTGTTGATATGCTTTTGGCTCTCTTACCCATAGATTCCGAGGCTAGCCATTTCCTGGTATCTCAAACACATTTTACAGGGATTACCACTCATTCCATGTTGGCTCTACTTACAATAGTACCATTCTCATGCTTGGTCGATTCGCCTAGACTATGTCAATAGATCCTTTACTTTAGGGGCGTCTTCTACTTCCTATTTCAACACAAATGCAGTTGTCACTTGCTGACATCTCCACTATCTATCCAAAAGTGTTTCGAGCTGACCAAACTGAACACAACCATTACTATCAAAAAATATCCCATGACACCACTCATGGCTCAACTTACACCTCTACCCATAACCCAACATGCATTTGCACCCAAACCCATGTCTATATCATCTCCCTTACCTAATCCTATCACTACCTTAAGGGGTCATACCAACAGCTATCCTTACTCATCCACCCATCAAATTAGATTTAGCTACGTCTTCCAAAACTAACACCAAACTTAACCCGAGCCCTAAACAAAAGAGCCAATCTCCTAGATCTCATACCCCAACCTTGCCAACCACACCCTTGTCACCCTTCTCCCCTTCTGTCCATCCTAGGACCTCGTCCTTTGACCCTGGCCAAGAAACCCTTATCCACTGGTAAACCAAGAACACATCAACCCATTTCCCCATTGCAGAATTCTAATATACCCAAGTGCCCCACACAACCTCCACCCTCACCTGTAAATCTTTTACCACCCATACCATCAATAACTTCTTCACTACCCACAACACTTCCTTCTCTTTCACTCACGCCTCCTACCCAACCTACGTCACCCACCTCCACAGCGCCTCAGTTACCCCCATGGGTAACCCACCCCTCTTCCAACATCTGACTTTTCCCTCTACATCTCGTGCGCCCCGTATCACCTTTACCCAAGAAGGTGCAACCAAAAGCCAAAATTCCGCTACCCTCCAATAAGGTAGTTAAACCAACCACACATTTTATTGCCAGTTCATCTACCATGCCCCTACCCAAGAAGATATGACCAACACCTAAGACCACACCACACACCAAGCTAGTATCCCAACCCAATCCCCCTCTTGCAATATTTTCCTACA